>JAKUCV010000546.1:0-32473 GCA_028386065.3 Turnera subulata | reverse complement strand
TGTCCATATTGATCGTCTTTCCATTGTCGTGAGCACTTCGGACTCACCCCTCACCTGCGGGCTTTCATCCCGTAGGTTGAGTTGTTTCATGTACAGGCTTGGTGCATTCCAGACAGGCTGCAGCGTTATCCCTTGGACAGGGCTCGGATCCATAGTTTGCATATATGCATACAGTGTTAGTGAGTCTTTAAGTCTTCCGTTGTGCACTGCTTTTGTTATTGTTGGGCCATTGGGCCAGTTATGATATTTTATTGTTGGGCCGTTGGGCCGAGTTATTATTGTATACACTGTATGCTTGGGTTTATTTGGTTGGGTTGTCACAGTTCCGGCTCGTGTTTACTGTGTTCGGTAAATTCGGGTCGGGGCGTTTCAATGGAGCTCGCTGCTGCGGTTGCTGGTGGCTGTCGTCGTCAGCGGCGCGGGGAAGCAGATCCGCCATGGTCTGCTCGCGGGTCAACGGCGCGTCACGGCCTGTCAGGCGGCGGAAGAGCTCTGGGGCGACAGGGTTGAGGTCGCGACGGCACGGCGAAGAGGCTGGTGGCGGCGGTGCAGCGAACGGCGGCGCGGAACTCCTCCCCATGCACAGTAACCAGAGAAGGTGACTACTGTTCACCGATTTCTTCTTTTTTTTTTTGTTTTTATTTCTTTTCTTTTTGTTTTTTTTTGTTTTCTATTTTTTTCTTCTCTTTTCTTTTCTTTTCTTTTCCTTTCCTTTTTCTCTCTCTTTTTTTCCTCTCTTCTTTTCTCTCTTTTTTTCCTCTTTTCTTCTTCTCTTCCTCTTCTTCCCCTCTGCTTCCTGCTTTATACCCGTGTGTCAGCCGCCTGCATAGTTGCCTCAATTATGCAGGTTTGGCTGCATATGGGGCGAGTCCAGACCGGACCAGAAAATAACTATATACCCCCTTGGTTATTTTTCGGTGTGATTTTTCTGAGGATTCCGGGACCCAAAAAATACCAACTTTGGCCCGTAAAATCCACGGAAAAATCCCGAGCGCGGAAAAAACCTCGGTTCCGAAAAATGATGTCCGATTTACCTTGAATTAATTACCCAAGATTAACTCAAAGGTAAATCACTGTAGAAAAACTTTTACAGTCCTGGTAAAATTTTTACCCGGACTGTCACATATACACTATGTACATTGGCTCCATATCATCTTTTCAAGTCCCAATCTTGTGTCACAGACTCACAGTAAAACCTTAAATTTTTTTTGGCCAAATGAAGATTTGGATTATTTATACAATAACATTGTTGTACACAATTTCTAATAAAAGATAAAAGAATAAACAAATATTCTGTATAAAAATGAGTTTATGAAACCCAAAATGTCTTCTATAGCTATGGAGAGCTCAATCGGAAGATCCGATGTCATCAAGAATCACCATAAGCGCAACTATAAATGCATAATCGACATTAGGATACACATTTATCATCAAGTCAATTCTACCGAAGAAGAGAGAGGTGCGCTGCTTATGCATCTGCAATACAACAAATTATTAAATTAAAGTTAGTACTTGGTCGTCGTCTAGGCCTCAGAAACAATTGTTTAAAAAGAAAAAAAAGGAGCAACAAGGATTCGTTGAAATACTTCACAGCATCACGGTATTAAGCATGAACAGAGAGAATGACGATTTTATGATATCCAACACTTTTAATCTTAGTTTTCCTTTTCATTTATACTTAAAAAAATGCTTATAAATGTCTTAATTATCAAGTATAAGCCCTTGTACAGTGCTATAAATGTCCAAATGATGAGGAAAAGGTGGATTTTTTGCACATATATACCTGAGCAACAACTGCGGTAGTACTAGAGCCTTCATCTCCTGCATAGACGGTGCAAGAACGAGAAGAAAGGCTTGCCTTCACCTTGAAATCGCAAACCTCCTTGGCTGTGTTGTTTGCTAAAAACACATCCAAAGTTTTGCTCATGTTGAATACCGAATGCATGTTAACCCTGAAAAGTAAATCCTTGGAGTCTTTGCCGTCTCCCCTGAAAGCCTTCCATCTGCTATGCAGAGTCATTGCCTGCGCATAAGTAGGAGACCAATTTACACAATTAGACTGCAAC
This sequence comes from Turnera subulata, assembly GCA_028386065.3. Classification (NCBI taxonomy): domain Eukaryota; kingdom Viridiplantae; phylum Streptophyta; class Magnoliopsida; order Malpighiales; family Passifloraceae; genus Turnera; species Turnera subulata. The sequence goes on along the minus strand of JAKUCV010000546.1, from coordinate 30,407 downwards.
CTTGATATATAAGATAACCAAAACATTTTTCAAGGACGACCCTTTTCTTGTAAGGCATCTTAGTTTCATTTATAGTGTATGGATATATATATATATATATATATCAAGAGACAACATGCATGTAAACTGCAAAAATATTGAGCTTGAATAGTGTACCTACCTTCCGGCGTAGTGTGACTACAGGGTTCCCGGCAGCATCGAATATGGTCTTCGCGTAGCCGTGAAGCCAGACTAGGCGGTTGTACTTCACCGTAAAAATGATGTTCCCGTTTGGATCTTTGACCTGCAAGTAGCTGCCGGCGAACGGCACAATCTTGGTCACAATTGCGAGTTCAATAGGATGAGGAGAGCGATACTGAGGACTGATAATTGCATTAGTTGCTTGTGCCATGGTTGGAGAAATTAAATATATATGGAGTTGGATGATCTGAATATGTGTTTTTGTTTTTAAAAATGTGGACAGACGTACTTATACCCATATCTATATATATAAAACTAGCCACTAGGGTCTTACCAAGTCAAAGGATGCAGATTCTATCAAAGTCAAAGTTTTAAGACATGATCATTCATCGACCACCCACGTTTAAAAAGAACGAGTCAATTACGTACTCTAACTTAAGAAGAGATCAAAGCATACACTACAAACAATTTTAATGGTCAAAAGTATTGATTAATCATTTGAAACAAGACTCGTGGAATGTTTGCCTTTTGCCTTCCTGGTGTCGCCAAGAGATAAGAATTAAGAATCATCCCTTGAATCTAATCAAGAAAAGGGAATTGAGCTCCTCTCCCGTCGACAATGACAGGATTGACCCAGTTAAATTTATCTCCATGGTCTATTCACATCCAAAGCTCCATATTTAAAATTACTATAAGACTAAATAGGGTAAATATATACTCATCCTACATATATTTTTGCTACTTCCTTCTTTAACTCGATACTCTCTCTTTAACTTTCTCACAATCTCTCTTTCCCAGTGAACTGCAAGAGATAAAATCAAAGAGAAACACAGAAAGAATTGCAAGTTGCATGAAAAATTATAAACTAATATGACAAAGTTCATAATGTGAACTCTTCATATCATCAAGGACTCTAGCTTTGTTATTCGTCATCATTAATTGGAGTTTGCTAGCTATTGAATGATGGAATGGATTGATGATTACCATATTTTTCGTTTATTTAATATCTTTAAATATCAAGGATGTGAATTGATGAAGGAGAAGAATTCGACAGGTTTTATCCTGTTATTGTCAACGGGGGCCCTATAACTTAACTAACTTGAATTGGAAAACGAGACTCTTTAGATATGACGGAAAATTGGAGTATCCAAGTGACAAATGACGTGCTTAAGTTAGTACTTTTCTGCACTTCTTTCAGTTCCATTATGGATTAATTTGAGAAACAATAGTGGTGGCTAACAACAGAGAAGTTGTTGATTGGCAATTTCTGTGGACCACATTAATTATGTTTCACTCAAATATGAACCGTGACCAATATATGAAAAAGTAGCAAAGCAAATTCACTATAGAATAAAGCAGAACAGCCCATAGAAGCTGAACAAACAGAGGGAACTGCAGGCACAGCTAGCTGTGCTTAATTTCCTTAATGAACAATTAAAAAAAGATTTCTCAAACCCAAATGTACTACAGTCCATCAAAAACATCAAAATCCCATCCACCAGATGAACCAGCATCTTTTGAAGCATGATTGATGTCATCAAGAATCACAATCAGCGCCACTATGAATGCATAATCGATGTTAGGATACACCGTTACACTGAAATGATCTTTCCCTAGAAGTATACTTGCAGCCGAGTGCTTCTTGTGCATCTGCAATTCCAAGACAAGCAACTGGTTAGCAAAATTAGTCCACCTGCTACTCTTATTACCACTTGATATATACTTTATGTTGTTAGCAGCCAGAAAAAACTGCAGATTCATCAGTACTTAAAGTAGTTCTCTCAAAATAGCGGCTACTATATATCATACCTGAGCAACGACTGTGTTGGAGTGTTCGTCTCCAGCATACACAACACATGACCGCTCGAAAAAACTTCCCTTAACCTGAAAGTCACAAACCCTCTGGTCTGTGTTGTTTGCTAAAAAGACATCCAATTTTGTCTTGAGTTGGAACATTGAATGTGTCTTGGCATCGAAAAGCAGATCCTTGGCTTCTATGCTGTCTCCTCTAAAAGCCTGCCACCTGCTATGTGCAGTCATTGCCTGCTCAAAGAGATTAATGTGAAATGCTATGTTTAGGTAGGAAAGAAATCAAGAATTAGTAACGATAAGTATATATCAATCATACCTTCTTGCGTAGAGTGACGATAGGATTTCCTGCAGCATCACGTATGGTCATCCGCTCATGTAAGAAGGTAAGGAGTTTTTCCTTGACAGTGAAAATAACACTGCCATTCATATCAGTGACAGCGAAATTGCCATCTGCAATTGTCATAATCTTCCTCACAATTGCAAGATCAATTGGGTAAGGAGCGCAATACTGTGATCCTATTATTGCAATCGGGTAAGGTGATGGTGCACCACTTGGCTGTGCCATGATCAACAGAAAACAAAGATTGTGATAGAAAGTCAACTTAGTAAGTGTTCTGTTCGATTCTTTGCTATGATTGAATCCCATCACAGATTATATATAAACGACAAGTGAGGGCTGTGGCCTTCCTCCAAAATTAGGACAAAGTCAAGAAATTCAACATTTGAACTTCATTTGATTATGTAATTAAATCATTTGGATAACGCGGTCTACCTACCAGCCAACTGACAATTGTATGAAAAAAAGAAATGGTAACAGGATGAAACCTGATTTACTTAATTACATAAGAACATGTCATATGATGATAGTTTAAATCATCAACCGATCCGCAGGCTTCGTCCATTCAAAGTTAACGTGGATGTCGTCCATAGTGAAAGAAAATAAAATGAACGCGGATGGTTACAAGCCTGTTTTGCCTTCCTTTCCTAGTATGTTCTTGTTATTCAAAAGTCTGTTGTCCCTTAGAAGTCAACGAATGTCATTTTCTCAAAAAAAATGCATGCCATTTTTAGTTCATAAGAACTGCTATTTTATTAGTATCAACTTGTACAACTTGTTTGGAAAAAGAAAAATTAAAACCTGAAGGCACTATAGTTTTTTTGTGGCCATAACAACTTGATAGGACAGTTTACACCACTTGAAGCAGAAATTATGGCAGGGTATCTTGGGCATCAACTAGGCTTTTTCTTTTGGTCTTCACAACGTGGTCTGGGAATCGGATTGTTTGCAGCTTGTCACTGGGGTTAACACACTACAATTCGCGACTACGTATTTTATTTTTTAATGTATTACATCTAGTTAATTCTATTCAGTCTTGGACATGTAACCATATTAGACGATCGTCAAATCAAGTAGCTTGCGAGCTTGCAAAACAACTTGGCGAATCCTCTGGCTTTTGTGTATGGAATGTGGCCATGTGGGTATGCCTACTTTCATCCCCGAAGTTACACTCCAAGACGTATTACCAATTTCCTAATATATTACTATCCCATTCTAAACAACAAAAAAACCATGTAGTTGGTTAAGGATTAGGCTCGAATCATCTAAACTAGTAATTGAAAACGATAACTAATGTTGGTCCAAATAGTAAATGATTTGGCTATGTTTAAGTAAGGTTTTCATCAGGAGACTCGGGCATCATAATTAAGTATGCAACTCAAGTCGCAACCTAATTAGTCGGAACAAAACATTTTATACTGGATAGCAGAAAAAAAAAAAAAAAGAGTGTGAAGAAAATACCCCTTATGGGCTTCAATCTTCGTCAGCGGTTGATCTTAGGCCCAGAGAAGCCGACATGTCAATTGTGGTCTCAAAGAAAACCGCAAATGCGATGCTAATCGGGGCCAACCGTTTCGGGAACAGACGAATCTTCAAGGCTGAAAACAGCGATCAGTGTACTTCCTACTGGTAAGAGTGGTAGTAATTAGTATCATGGTCAGCTTCTCTTCTTTGGAAAGGGGAAACCTTTACCTGAGAAAACACCGGAGATGGCCACACGCACCATACAAAGCTCGATGGCACAAATTCTTCAACCAACAACAAGCCATGTCAGCTCTCAAACGAGCAACCACCAACCCCCATCAAAACCCCACCGAGACCAACCCTTTAACCTCTCTGCTCCAATCCTTTACCGCCTACCGCAGCGAACCCACCCCAGAATCCTACCATTTCCTCCTCAAAACCCTAGCCCAGTCCTCCCAGTTCCACCACATCCCTCCGGTCCTCGACCACCTCGAAAAGAACGAGAAATTCGAAACCCCCGAGTTCGTTTTCTCCGGTCTCCTGGAAAGTTATGCCAATGCAAACGACCTTAAAGGTGCCCTGGAGTTGTTCTTTAGGATACCCAAGTTCAGGTGTGTCCCTTCCGTTTACTTGCTCAATTCCTTGCTTAAGCTGCTTTGCAGGAGCCGTGAAGGTCTCGAATTGGTTCCTGGATTGTTGTTGAGGAGCCGGGACTTGAATATTCGGCTGGAAGGTTCCACCTTTGATGTGCTGATTGCTGCTCTCTGTAGGCTTAAGAGGATTGGTTATGCTATTGAGTTGATGAATTATATGGTAAATGATGGGTTTGATGTGAATACCAAGATTTGTTCTTTGTTGTTGTCGTCACTTTGTAAACAGAGAGGTGTTGATAGTGCTCAAGTTATGAGCTTTGTGGAAGGGATGAGGAAGTTCGGGTTTTGTCCCGGGCTTGTGGATTATAGGAATGTGATTAGGTTTTTAGTGAAAGCAAAAATGGGTAGGGATGCTTTGGGCGTTTTGAGTCAGATGAAATCAGATGGGATTAAGCCTGATACTATTTGTTACACTTTGGTTTTGGATGGGATTATTGAAATGGGTGACTTTTCAAAAGCGGACGAGTTGTTTGATGAACTGCTTGGGTTTGGGTTGATTCCCGATGTCTGTACTTATAATGTGTATATAAATGGCTTGTGCAAGCAAAATAAAATTGAAGCTGGGATCGAGATGGTTGCTTCAATGGAGGAATTGGGATGCAAGCCTAATTTGGCTATTTATAGTTTGCTTGTAGAGGGGTTTTGTAGGACTGGAGACGTTAGTAAGGCAGTGGACCTTGTAAGAGAGATGGAATCAAAGAAAATTGGGTTAAACGGGGAGACATGTAGGATCATGATTGATGGTTTGGTTAAAGAAGACAAAATTGCCGAAGCCTGTGCTTTGTTGGAGGAAATATTGGATAAAGGTTTTCCTGCTGGGAGTTTATCATTTGATGTTCTAATATGTCAGTTGTGCCAAAAGGGCCAATTCTCTAAAGCACTGGAATTAGTGGAAAAAATGGTTGACAAGCACGTTTCTCCTGGTAGTAGAGTTTGGGAAGCACTTCTCCTTACTTCTGACTCTAAATTTAGTTTTGTGGAGCCTATCTTTACGAGTTTGGTGGATACAAACAAACATCAACCTAGCTAGTGTTTAGCACTATGCTTCCAAACGGTTGAAAAAAGATGTTGCTTTGGGCATTTAATAACAATGTCTTGTTCAGGTGCTTTTGGAGTTTTCTCCTACACAAAGAAAAGGAAAGTTTGAATCCTCAATGGAAAACGGGAGCTACTAACAAGGTTAGCAACTGTAGCTCGAGTTCCTATTACAATGTGTCTGTCTAGGAGGTTTGTGCAGTGACAGGATGCTTACATGGTTGGGGCGTGATTTCAACTTTGTGAATACTGATTATCATTTGTCCTGATTGGCCTTTCCAAGTTCATTCTGGTGGCGGAATATCTTCATCACTACTCTACAACTTCAGGTATTCTCTTCATTAATGTATCTTGCCTTTGTTTTACGCAAATTTAGTTGTAGTGTCTGCTAGCCTCTTGTCTCTTTCTGCTACATACTGTTGGTTGCCCAATTCTATGACGTGTTGTCTTTCCTAAACGAGAACTATGTACTTGAGTTGCACATGTGAAGTTTCAACTATTTCAACCATGCAACGACCTCTTTCTTTAGCCTGCCTTTTCATTTGGTATTAATGCCATGACAATTTATTATCTTTTTCCCCGATTTGGCCTGCATTTTTCTGCTGGGGTCATTCCTCAGTTCATTTTACTTTTCTCTTGCAGCATCAATGATTTCTCGTGAATCAGGGTTGTTTTTCTGTTTAAAGTGAGCTGTCTTCACCAGATAGATCTCCAAGAACCTGCTGGAGTTAAAACAGTTTAACATTGGTTGCCTACAGTCTGTTGGCAGCAACTTGGGCAACTTTTGAGCTGTTACAGTGGGGATTCTTGTAGAAGTCCCCGTGTTTACGGATCAAAACTTTTTAGCGTCGTCTTTACTGGTATGATGTCACACCCAAGACATGCAAATCAGGCAAAACTTTTCCACCGAAGAATAATTTTTCCGTGGATATTGGTTGGAATGGGTCAGACACCTTACGCGGTTAATTTTTTTATCGAACCATGGAGCAAATATAATGTCCATACCACAAATTCTTGGTCTAGAAATTGCCGGCAGTGTGTTTGAAGTTGGTTGCTTCATCTGTTCCGTGTTCTAACGGTGGTGGAGATCCTTGGCAGATGGTTAACAAACCCTGTTTTTGTTGTGGCAACTGCCGTGAGGTTCCTTTCACCCTCTTTGTAAATAATTTTGTAAACGTATTGGTAATGCAAGAATCAAAAAGCTTGGTCCTCATTTTAATGTGGAAATCTGGATCATTTTGTTACTTGTCCCGTAAGCTGAAAAAAAGTTGATGTGCAAATGGAACAACGGAGCTGAGTTTTCAGTTGGAATATAATCGGGTATTTCATTTTCCTTTACAGGATTATAAATGTATCAGGTTTGGTGGTTTAGTGATTACAATTCCAGTTTGTCTGCAGGCTACAAATTGCACGGCCTAATTAACCATGCAGAAAAGTATTTGACAATTGACTTGAACAGAAGTTGGGAGTTGCCTTAGAATTCAGTAAATTGACTACCGCTTGGCCAGGGAAACTGTAAGTAGTATACTCTACATGACTATTATGTGCAGACTGCAGAGTGCTCCTGCCTCGTTTGACTAAGACGGGGAATTGATGTATAACATTGAAGTAGGGTGAATAATTAATTGCTCATCCACTGCAAAGAGCATTGCCAGCGATCAAGTTAAAAACTTGTGTTGTGTGGGTGTATTATGGTGTCTTATAAAGTTTGTGGTCCTAATCACAATGTTGTAATCAAGCACTCGCTTTCAGGTTGAACTGTAAGAAGAGGGCACAGATCACCAAGAAAATTGTCCACCACTTTTCACTTTTGCAGCGGAATCATTGAAAGCATCCTATGAGCGTTGTATGTCCATTTCGGATTGCCTTTCTTGCATGTAGGCATTCTAGGTGTAACAGGGACATCTCGGTGACTAGTTAAAAATGCTCTAGTATCCAAATCTGCAACAAACACCGAAGTAAATTCTGCCCATGTCAATATTATGTTTCAAGATTTACATTCCACGGACCGACAAAGTCTGTAAATCAGTGATATTTATAGTTTGTTTTCTGGTGAAAGATGCCATTTATAGTAAGATGCTCTCTTTATTCGAGATCATCATGTTCTGGGAACAAATTAATAGCCCAACACCATTGGGGACTGATTGTTGACAGCTGAAAAAACTGTTTCTGATAGGGGATTGTTGCGGTATCATAACGTTTTACCGATTCAATATTTCATTCTCAGTCAATGATCATAATCTTTAAGAGACACTAAAGATAAAAGGAAAGGCAAAATTGATCAAATCAAAGAAATGGTGAGAGAGCACAGCAAGGAAAGTGTGTGTATTCATGATAGCTTATAATTGCTATGGATCAGTTACCATAGCCAGTAAAACCAGGGGAAGTAGGAATATATTTGTGTATATATAAATTCGACAACAATGTAAAGAAAGGAAGGCAGATATGGGTACTCTTTAACCTTCAATTCTTACTATTGGTACTGGGTTTATCCCTATGGACATATCCAGCACAGTGGATCCATTCATTCTACTTCTATGAGCATATACATATATATACAGAATGAAAGCCAATGTGTACCACCTTCCTACAAAGAGAAAAAGACATTACAAGCTAGAAAGACCCACCTTGCGCATGAGGGGCATCATTTTCCTAAGTTGCTTCCAACCACAACTGCAACAAAGCTGTCACGTAGTAAAACAAAAGATACACTTGGATTAAAGGGCAACATATGGCGAATGGCATTTCATTATCATCCAGACGAGGACAAGAGGGAGGTAGAGCCCAAAGAGTAGTATAGCACTACACAATACCTGCACTGGGACTTTATGGCCGGTGGTTTATCTTGTATTGTCTCCTAGGTGGTGGTACCAAAATGTCCGATTGGTGATAATTAGATTTAGAACTGCATCTATACTTTTCTCGGCGTATCCTGCCCTTGCAATGTTGCCTGCATCTCTTGGTATTAGGCTGTCTCTTAGCCTCACATTAATATCAAAGAAGGGGAGCAACAAACCTGATAAGTGACAACACAAATAATATAATAACTGTTGCTATCGAGCACCTGCACCACTCGTTGTAAAAGAACTTCAACTCCTCCTTGATCTTGAACAGAAAAAACTTCATGTCTTTAGCTGTCAAGCCACTTGCGTATATGATTAATGCATCTTCAACCTAAAGTGAGTGGACGAAGGAGAAACAAAAGTTATTAATTACTGCTATTGGTCGTGCTGTAAATTTCTCGAAATGTACACGCTAAGAAACTTAACAGATACCATTATAATTTGGAGTACTTCAACTTTCAGGAAAGGAAAAATATCTACATATTCGTACAAGGTACAGAAAATAATGTTTTACCTGTACCAATGGTCGCTTCATGATGAGTAGAGACCTTCCTTGAACAGATGAAGAGAAAAAGGAAAGAAAGAAAGAACTAGCAATCTGGACCTTAATATACCTCTGCAAACATAGACTGTTACAGATGATGTTATAGTGTTTGCTCAGAGAAAAAATGATCAGAAAGTATATTTGAAGAAGGCCTTTTTGTTGATTTCAGACAAACTAATTAAAACTGAAAGGAGAATATAAAACATACTGCAGGTACTAGTTGATCTTTTACATACTTTGATTTCGTTCAGATCTTCTTCTTTACTGTCAATGAAAATACTGTACTAATTCTCCGTACTCCACCTATCAGGTATATAGAGAGGAAAAGGAAGGAATCGGGTTCCAGTTGAATAGAACTTCCAATTCGGATGGCGACTATATATCTTACGTTCAATTTCAATGCTATTGCCAAACCTTTATAAAGATAAACATAGACTCAACTGTCAATTGTCATAATCAGTTCGAAATCTTGAGTTTGATTTACGACAAATTGATGGTTAAGTGGATGTTTTATCTTTATCAAACCTATAGCAAAAATAGCATTAAAATTGAACACTATATATTTCGTAATGGAGAGTCTACCTTAATTTCTTCTCTTTTTGTTTCCTACCCCAACCAATCTCTTTATCTTTTTACATTATCATATGCAAGATGACCACAACTATTGACTCCACACAAAATTGTTGTCTTCTGAGAATGAAAGAAATGGTTACCCAATACATAATTAACCAGGGATCATAAAGCCATGTACCCCTCCCCTTAGTATAAGTATAGTGAGTAGCTAGAGTACTAGATAGTCATGAGACAAAAAAAAAAAACTTACTGGATATGTAGGATGATCAGAGGCATATGATCTTCTTTAATTTTTATAGCAACTCCAGTACCGGTAGCTAGGTGCAGTGGTCATGATGGGGAAGATGGGCACATGAAGAACTAACTCACTGGAGTTCAACAAATCCTTAAGAGATAAAGATGAGTTAGTACTCCCTGTAAGAAGAAACAATGTTGTCTCCTTTTCTTGTGTGTGTGTGTGTGCATGAGTTAGTAATGCACGTGCCCTGCTTCTCCATCTTGCTCACACGCACCTTCATTATGATCTTTTCTTGGGTTTCAACCTTAATTTGTTGTTTTCTTTCTCCCTTTAACTCTCAGGAGATTAAGATAGCCATGGCTGGAAGGTAATAAGAAGGAGAGGAGTGGGGGGTGATCTTAAAATGGTGAAATCGGAATCTGACCTGCGATTTTCTGTACTTGCTAGGTCACCATTTATAACAAAAGGAGCAAATGATGAATATGTGTGCTGTTATTAAAAATACCCTACCAAAAAGGTAGGGTAAGAGGCGCCGGAAACGAAAAAAAAAACTTTTTTCCAGTTGTGAGACAAAAAAATATTGCTTAGTTGAGGGTGGGACCTTTATGAGTTTGCAACCAAAATTGCCCCCAACAGATTGTCACGACTCACAAGTCACAACCCAAAGCCACTATTGGACCACAGCCTCACTATGGATTTTTCTTTATATGAAAAATAGCATTTGATTTGATTGGCATTTCTTTCTTGCATCTTACCAACACATAAGATATTCGTCTGAAAAAGAAAAAAATAAAAAAAAAGCACATAAGATTTTGGTAAAAACTAAATACTTACACATAGGATACGGTAGCATTTTTATTCTCAAAAACATATAATAGGTTTCAAATTAAATATCTACCTAATTAACTTCAAGATTGCTTCCTATTTCTTAAGGTATTTTGAACATTATTTTACTTTTGAATCAAAATAACAAAAGGAGATTAGAAGACTTTCCAACTCTAAAATCATGAGAACCACAAGAAGATATTAAATATGCTTTTTACATATTTCTTATCAATAAGTTAGCAACTAAATTTATAATTTTTTTGGTTACCTCCAAAGGTCTTTGAGCCTTGTAGCCAAAGTATTGAAGCAAAATCCTCATTGGGAGACTCAATTAGAGGAAAAAAAATAGCCAACTATTGAAGTCTTTTTTAATTTTCTTTTTAAAAAAATACTAAATGTGCTAATAATTCCACTTTTTTGCATCAAAAAAAACTTAATTAAACATATTGCTACTATTTGGCCAAAAAAAACCATATTGTTACTAGGAAAGAAGTTAAGTAAAAGCGAAAACTTTGATAATCCACAAGCTACAACATGTAGCAAACTGATTATTGTAACAAGACATAAAAAGAATTATTATCTAATTCTAATTTCTAACTATCAACGTGTATATCCCACTAGCCCGTAGTTTTTCTTCTAGTGTACCCCCATCATTAATTATACCCAACCTTGAAAAGTAAGTAGGTAACAGTCACAGATACACATTTAAAATGCGTAAGTATGGCCAAAGGCAAGCTCTTATATTCCTGCAAATATATTCCTTAACAGCCAAAAAGATCCGTGCTTGTTGGTTCCACCAGAACTGTAAAGAATATTACGAGTCCATTGGAACAATGACTGGTATGAAAGCGGCAGTATCTGATGATTATATATTTATTCAGACTCTAGCTCGTATCTAACGCTAAGTTTGGGAACTAAATTGTGAGAGAAAGAAAATAGAGAGAATGAAAGTGGAGGGAATGAATGTGAGAGGAGGAGAATAGTATTTTCTCTTCATAGGTTTGGAAAGTTTCAAGATGGGCGGAAGAATGCTAATTTTTTGTTATTTTGACAAAAATTTTAATGATCAAATTACAATAACATCCTTCATTGTTAGTTGGGATAAAAAATTTAGGAGGATAAACATGTCATTTTGCTAACTTTCTCCTCCAATTCTCTCCAAATCGGAGAGACTAAAAAGTGTGGGCCCAGAGAGAATGAATTCTCTCCAATTTCTCTTCTCTCCATATTCTTCTGCTCTCCCAAACGAGAGAATTCGCATTGGGATTCGTGGATTCTCTTCAATATTTTCTTTCCCCCCACTTTCTCCCCTTCCCAAACTTAGTGTAAGGTGATGAGCTTATAATATACAGAGAAGAAGACACAACCATTTACTGCTAATTCCTTAGAAAAGCCTGGTTCAGCTACCCTAGAGTCCTTGTTTCTCTCGCAACGCCTTTCGGGGATGTTGATTCGGAGTTGGAGGGGCTCAAATTAGGGTTCTTGAACTCGTATTTTCTTATGGAATTGGTCTTCTTTTATTGGGGTTTGGGTTGTGTCTCCTTTCGGTGCGTGCTCTGGTGCTTATTTCCGTGGTTCACTCCAGATATGGTCACAAGGTACTGATTCAGGTACTGTTCTCAGTGAAGAAAACTGGTTGTTGTGCTCTACCTTTTCTGTGTGTTTAATGGCGGATAATTTATGTCTTGTCCTTAAGTCTGATTCTTGTGTGGAAGATGAGTCCCTAAATTCCCAATCTGACTCTTTATCGGCTAAGGCTGCTAAGATTTTCAAAACCGTGCTGGTTGGTAAAGTAATATCTGCTCGTGGTTTAGTGCTTCTTTTATAAAATATATGGTGGAGGAAACATGGGGTTATCCGAAGCATTTCAAAGTCATTTAGAAGGGACTTAATTTCTTTCTGTTCATCTTTACTTCGGAGAAAGAGTTATTACGGGTTGTAGATAATGGTCCCTGGAATTTCGCTAATGCTCACCTTGTAATCAAAAGATGGCCTCCACATCCGACCAGGGATCAAATCGATCTGTCCAAGTCCTGTATTTGGGTTCATGCTCATGGCCTTCCAATGTGTCAACTGAATGCTGAAAACGCTAAACGCATCGGGAGTGCTTTTGCGGGCATGCTTGATTTTGAGGTTGCAATTCCGGATCCTTTGGAGGCTTATGGTGTCCTAAGGGTTAAGGTGGAGTTCTTGGTTGACAAACCTCTGATTACGGGTTTCACTAATATCATGTCTGAGGACTGGCAACCATGGGTCAGATTTAAATATGAGGATCTTCCTGAGTTATGCTGGTTTTGTGGTAGGATAGGACACTCGATGAACAAATGCTGGAATAGGAAAGAAGAGGAAGTCCTGCCTGTGTGTGATATACCTAAAAAGGGGTACGGACCCTGGCTTAAAGCGGAGACACCCAATGCTCGACTGTATGTTCTTCCTCCTCTGGAGGAGGAGGCCCAACCCGCTCCACCGGCTCCGGTGATGTCAACTATCGGGAAGACTAATGAGCAGCCTACCAACCAGCGTGGAGCAAAAGGTAGGAAGATATGGGTCCCGATGACGAGAGATGAGGTCAGAGATGACCAGACGCAGGAGCCACATCCGGATGTCAACTTGGATCACCAGAACAGGGATGTCGAGAATTTCGCAAATACAGAAATATTCCCACCTCATGCGGGAGAATCTGTCAGACCCATAAGGGGGACAACATGCATGCGGTGTCGCCCGTGTATGAAGACAACTTGCATTGTGGGGTTTGTGCGCAGACACCTAAAAAGAGGAAGCTGTCTAGTGGAGATGGTCCATCGAATAAGAAACAGAAACAACATACTGGGCCAATTCCTACACAAAGCCCAGCTCAACTATTCAGATTATATTCCAGGGACATTGATGACTTTTCTGGGATACCCTGCCTATGGACCATGTCACTTAGGCGGGCCAGTATGCTAGCCCACATGGTAGCTGGAAAGCACGGGCCCTGGCCAGAAGTCTTAATACAGTAGAGGAGACCCTACTGTGGTTTCTTTCATGCCCGTGTGGTCAGAGATGATGGTGTCGGGTGGTTTATTACATGGATATATACACCTCCTAAAAGACAGCACCAGAGGGCTTTATGGGAAGAACTATCCACACTCAACCCTGGTGGAAATGATGCATGGTTCATCGTCGGTGATTTTAACTCTGTTATGTATGATGATGAAAAAGAAGGAGGGCGCCATGTTACACTTTCTCAGACTGAAGATTTCCGAACATTCTTGGATGATAACAGCCTAATGGATATGGGATATAATGGTAGTCCTTTCACCTGGACAAATCGGCGAACTAGGGTGGAAAATATTGTCTCCAGAATCGATAGGGCGGCTGTCTTGCATGAAGGCCTTATTGGGTCAGACCATCGTCTATTAATTCTGCAACTAGAAGAGAGAAAGCACAAAACGAAAATCTTTTGTTTCGAGTCCTGCTGGACCAAGGATGCAGAATGTAAGGCGGTGCTTGAGGAGGGTTGGCATAAAATGGTGGAAGGGTCACATCAGTTCAAAGCCTGTAGGAAACTAACAAGAACAAGGAAGGTGTTATGTGACTGGAGATCACGCAAACAACGGAACTCCAGGGTTCGGATCAGGACTATTGAGGCAGAACTGAGCTCATCAAGCTAAGGGAAAAAGAGCTGGTAGATGAACTTGTAAATGAATGGTGGAAGGAAGAGATGTACTGGCACTAGCGCTCGCGTGTTAAGTGGCTGGCTTACGGGGACAAGAATACCTCTTTCTTCCATGCATCTACCATTCAAAGGAGGAAACAAAATGAGATCAGGAAACTGAAGACGAATGCGGGGGTGGAACTTGATGACGAGGCCCATATTAGACAGTATCTGGGTGATTATTTCTCTGATGTATACTCATCCTCTAATCCTCCCCTTGATGAGGAGATTCTTAGCCTTATTCCTCGTGTTGTTGCCGATGAAGTGAATGAAGCGTTGTTGACAGAAGTGACAATAGAGGAGGTCAGACTTATAGTATTTGGTATGGGGGCTTTAAAATCGCCTGGACCTGACGGTTTTCAGGGTCTCTTCTACCAAAAGTTCTGGACCATTCTGAAAGATGACATTTACCATGCTGTCTCCTCCTTTTTTCGGTCTGGATTCCTATTTACGTAAACTAAACAGAACCTTCATCACTTTATTGCCAAAGATTAGGGATCCGGAAGTGCTGTCTCAATATAGGCCTATAGGTTTGTGCAACTATCTGTATAAATTAATATCAAAGATATGTGCAAACAGGCTGAAGGGATGGTTGCCCAATTTTGTCTCGGCTTCTCAAGTGGCATTTGTACCTAGACGTTGCATCCAGGACAATATAATTATTGCACACGACGCGCAGCACTCTCTAAAGCTATGTCGAAAAGGTCTAAAGAAGGGGATGATGCTTAAACTCGACATCACAAAGGCCTATGATAGGTTGGAATGGTCTTTTTTGGAGGAAGTGCTGACTAGGTTAGGATTTGATCCACAATGGTCTCGAATCATCATGCAATGTGTGACTACGGTGTCGTATGAAATTCTGGTCAATGGTGTACCAACTAAACGCATCTTCCCGACTAAGGGACTTAGGCAAGGGGACCCCCTCTCCCCTTACCTATATATCATTGCTTCGGATGTGTTAGCACGCATGCTTAAGAGAGCCAAGGAAATGGATTCGGTGAAGGGGTTTAAACTGAATCGCTTCTGCCCGGCTTTGACACATATTTTCTACACTGATGATACCCTACTATTTGGGGACGCCACACTTGAGGAAGCACGTACAATCTGGGAGATCATGGCCCAATATAGTGCAGTGTCTAGACAAGTCATCAACCTGGCCAAATCCTCTATCTCCTTCAGTACAAACACACCTGAGGAGACTAGAGAGGCAATCTGTACCTTAATTGGTATTAGGGAGGCTGGGGGTAATAAAGTATACTTAGGACTACCTACCACTTGGGGAAGATCAAAAACCCAAGCCTTGGAATTCTTGAGGGAGTGGGTTCAACGTAAGATTGAAACATGGAGGCAACAACTACTATCCTTGTCGTGAAGAGAAGTTATGATAAAAGCAGTCTTGAATGCCGTCCCATCTTACACAATGTCAGTCTTTAAGTTCCCCAAGACCTTTTGTGATAAGCTGAATAGTCTATTTGCCAATTTTTACTGGTCACAGGAACATGATGGTAACAAAATCCACTGGGTTAGGTGGGAGGAGCTATGTAAACCTCAAGCTTTAGGGGGTTTGGGCTTTAAGGATCTCGAGCTATTTAATTCTTCACTAATTGCCAAGCAATGTTGGAGATTGTTGCACAACCCGAACTCCCTCTGGGCTAAAATCTTGAAGGGTAAGTACTACCCGACTGGTAATTTTTTGGATGCACAGCAGGGATGTAGAGCTTCATGGGCCTGGACCAGCCTATTGTGTGGAAAGAAGACTCTGCAGATGGGCTTAAGATGGTTGGTTGGAAACGGGAGATCTATCTTGGTGTGGGGAGAAAAGTGGCTCCCTAAGGAGCCATTCATGATCTCAACTCCAAGACCAGATGGTCAATTTGTTAGAATGGTGCATTCGCTGATAGATCAACATGGCAATTGGAATGTGAGGTGTTTGAATGACTTGTTTAGCTCTGAAGATGTTGAGACTATTCGAACGATTCCGATTGTACCAGATGTGAATGATGAATTAATTTGGCACTATACTAAAGATGGCAATTACTCGGTGAGGTCTGGCTACAGAGTACTGCTTGAAAAGAAGCTCAATGATGGGCACCTGCAACAAGCCTCCTCCTCCACATCTCGTGACGCTAGTTTCTGGAGATCTATCTGGAGTCTTGGGTCCCAACCTAAGGTCCAAAATTTTATTTGGAGATGTGTGAGACATGCTATTCCAACTTCACAGAAGCTGCAAAGAAGAGGTATGAATATCAATCCTACTTGTCCTGTTTGCTGCACGGATGAAGAAACCCCAGAACTTGCATTATTCTTTTGTCCACATGCTGCAGCAACCTGGTTTGCTTCACCACTGTGTATTCGGATTGGTCCTATGGGATTTGGGGATTTCTCGAAATGGTGGTTGTCCTGGATTGATAGAATATGGATAAATGAAAGAAGCGGGTACTTCCTCTTTTGGCAAACATATGTTGGGGCATTTGGAAGGCGCGTAATGAGCTCGTTTTTGAGCATTTAACCCCAAACCCGGCGAGAACCCCGGCCTTCATTTCACAGTAGAGCTCTGATTCTTGTAGACAGAGACCGCCTTTTGCTCATCTATTGAATGTACTCCCCCCTTTCACTCCATGTGCACCCATAAAACAGTGGGAGAGGCCTATGGAGGATACAGTGAAGATAAACTGTGACGCTTCTTACTGCGACAAGTCCAAGTGCGCGGGCATTGGGATCATCTGCAGGAATGCATGGGGTATGGTAGTAGAAGGAACAATATCTCTGGTTAAATGTTCGTCGCCATTAGTTGCTGAGGCAATGGCAATGCGGAAATCTGTCCTCCTAGCACTGGCTAGAGGCTTTTTTAAGGTCGTTATAGAGACAGATTCCCAACTCATGTTCAATGCTTTATCCGGAACATCCCTAACTCCATGGGAAATCAGAGGTATAGCTACCAATACCTTGAATTTACTGCCCATATCCTACCAGGTCCGGAAGATTGCAAGAGAAGCGAACAAGGCTGCCGATTGGGTGGCCCGTGCTGCGCTCAAAAGACAATGTCCACCCCACTGGGTGGTAGCACCTCCTTTAGGCCTTGCTAATATTATGTACTCTGATGCTTGTATGACTGTTTCTTGATGAAATGAAATTATTGTTTTCGATAAAAAAAAAAAAAAGAGAAGAAGACACAAGTATATTATTATAAAACAAATCTATCACGAGTTGGAAAGCAATAAGCCTTAATTATAAGCTTAATTTTATCCTCTTACTTAATTAATGCCTAGCTAGCTAATGCGAAAGGCTTAATGCCCATAAGTGAAAAGAGTGATATTAAAAGCTGTAACTTTGGTCAGAGAAAGAAATTCTAGCGTGCTTTAAAAATGAGCTCATACCCAAATGTTTTAGTAACAATATGCTTCTTTCCGTCATAGTTGTTCAGTTTCTGGAAAAATTAATTATGAATGTTTAACACTTGATGCTTTTTAATTATTTCTTCCTCTCACTCTCTCTCTTATATGGCAATTTGGGCTAAACCTGCCATTATCATAGACTTGTAAATTAGTTATAAATCGGTTGGCTGCCGCGGTGGAGCTAATACGAATGGCTCAGCTATGATGGTCGTTCTGGAGCTGATAGAGTGATAAAAACATCAAACAAAAAATGGATCCAAGGATTCGTTTATTGCCTAAGTTTAGGCCATATATGATACTCCTATTAATGTGTGTTGCATGGGGACTTGGCAAATTTTATCGTGGAAACACATCCTTCAAGCTGCTGAATTAATAGCATCATATATGATTGCGCGGGCTGGGTGCCCCCGAAACTTTTTAGTTTTCATTATAAGTTCTTATTAATTACGATGTAAATTTGGCTGCCTTGATTTCATTTTTTCATGTAAATCTTTATTACTACATATATAAAATAATTTTATATTGACCTCTTCAAAGAGTTATGTCTAACTTGCTACAGGAAATATGTATTACGTTTAGACTTTGTACATGCGCCTAACCTTTGGTATAACCATGTTCAGAAAATAAAAACCTTTGGTGTAACCGACACTTGATCCAATAAGAAAGTATAAGCAATCTACATATATAAAGCTACCATCCAAAAATAACGTTACACCATCCATCTTTGTTTAGGATTGAATTTCTTAAATTCTGGATCCCAAGCTTACAGTCATCCTCAATCAAATCAAGCGTACATTAGAGGAGTAATCAATTACCACATTAATGATTAATGTGTTGCAAAACATTAGTGGGTGCATATTAATTATGGTTTATAGCCATATATATATATGGTCCCTTTAATAATTATAGTTACGACGACATTTATTGATTGTCCCTATGTTTCGATCCGTCCCGCTAAATGATCATATCTTGGCCAAATATCAATCCCAGCCTCTCATGCTTCTGGTCCTCTTAATTAACATACCAAACCCCACGCCCCACTTTAGTCTCCGTCGTCCATTTCCAATTATCTTGAGGGGAAATAAAACGAAGCCTTAGTCACAGTCATCATATCTCGAAGATCTGGGCTTCCCTACCATGACTTTTCATATAAATTGGAATATTGACCCCTCTTGGAAGATTTTAAAAGTTAGAATGCGTGCATTTGATGTTTCAATTTTCAATTATCTTGATGTTTCAATTTCTGTAGATACTTGTTTTGTGATTTGGAATTATGCCATCCTTTCTCGACTTTTGGACTCGTCAAGAATATCATGAACTATCAAAATACATATATGCGGACAAAAGAAGTATTTTCATACATGATCAAGTTCAAACATCAAATTTCAAAAAAAAAAAGAGGAAAAAGTTCAAACATCAAAATTGTAGCTATTCTGGAGAACCCAGGTTTGAGATCCTGATGTGTAGTGCTTCTGCTGAATTCTATCATTTTTTTTTATTTTATAAATACTATAACATATTTTTAGGTTTTCTATTTCAATTTCTGTTAACTTTTATCTGGAAAACGGACAATTTAACGGTCCCTTTACAATTTTTTTGGCACTTAATTGGGAAGAATGCCAAAATTTTGAATCAACTTAATTATTTTATTATGTGCATGATGGGTCAACAAACAATATTTTGGAACGTTGAACTAACAAAAAGAGAAAATGTCAATCCACACAAATCATATATATATATATATATGCTGGACAGAAAGGTCTGTGGAGTAATTATCAAACGCACGGGGAAGCTGAGAAAGCGCAACGTATGCAAATGATCCTGAGTGTGCTTCTTTTTTTTTTCTGTATAGATTTTGCACTGCACATTACTTTCCAACTTTTCAACCAACCCTTACCCAGCAGCGAAAAAAAAAAAAAGGATGGTGATATATTGACAAGTTGGTGTGAAAATTTTTTCAAGATCCGTCAAATTCTTGTGGGACACAGCATCAAGAGGAAAAGATGCCCTGGCCATTTGTTCAATTGCAACTTTCCTCTAGCTAGCGAACTGCTTTTTGGTTCATTAATCTTACGCAGTTGAGAGAGAGCGATGTGTGAGTTATAGAGAAAAAAAAAAAAAAAAAGAAACTTTGAGATTGTACTTACTACTTATTATTGTTGTCGTTTTTACTCGACCCACTTCGTTGGATATATCATATATATGTACTCAAGTCGCTTTCCAAGTCCACTTCCTGTCCTCCATGGAAGTCATAGATGCTTCTCATGTCTTAAAAACAGATCTAGCTAGCGTACGTATCCTTCACATTTGTTGTCTTATTGTGACCAATCACACTTGGGGGAAAATAATAGTAGCGTACGTATCTCTCTACAGGTGATGGCCAAATCTCATATCGCTCGGGATTTGATACTCTTAATTACTTCCTTTTTTGTGCATAAATTAAATTGAAGGATGAAAAAAACATAAAGTTGAAGGATAAATAGTTTGGGGAGCAGTCCTGCTGCCACGTGGCCATGTATTTGCCATCGTAAGTCGATGACCTCGTGAAGTAACAAAACCAGAAGGGTGGAAAATATGCAGATCACTTGCGGATTATTACTGCCACTGTTTATGTGCTAAATCACCGTAGATTTTGATCAACTCAAAGCCGTTTGTTTTTTCAACTCAAAACTCATCGTTGGCCTGATTTATTATTTTTTTTTGTTTTTCTCGGCCGGGGACTTGCATTGTGCGGTGATAAGGGGGAAAACGGAAATAAAGGAGAATGGACAGCACATGGCGTAGACAACTCGACACCCATATTCTGATGGGAAAGAGTAACTACTGGTACGTAATGCAAGCTAAGGTCCAACGAAAACGAATTGTCACAATTAATTGTTTTGTTTTCTATGACAAAATTTACGAAGAGGAAGGTTAAGGTAAGCTGGAGACCTTAATTATAGAAGGACCTGAGTAAACTTTTTGTAATATTCAGTTTCCATGAAAGTAATTATTCGTGTGTGAGATATTTGAATTTGCATGCATGGTTAGATATATAGCATTTGAATTTTATCAGTTTAG
The DNA here is from genome assembly GCA_028386065.3 of Turnera subulata. Classification (NCBI taxonomy): domain Eukaryota; kingdom Viridiplantae; phylum Streptophyta; class Magnoliopsida; order Malpighiales; family Passifloraceae; genus Turnera; species Turnera subulata. The sequence goes on along the minus strand of JAKUCV010000546.1, from coordinate 9,751 downwards.
CGAACTTACCCACAAGAAGCTATAAAAAAAAGGGCATATCAATAACTTTCAAAATGATGATTAATTACAATTACAAAATGGAAGACCTTATTATCATCTCTAGTCTTGGCCGGTTTATCTTTTGTCAAATTTTAACGCATGCATCATTGCATCACGTATGTCAAATACATTACATGATTACTTTATAGAAGGTGTTCTACTATATATATACTATTGGAATTAAGATCCTAATGGGCTTCATGTGCCGTTAATATCAATTCTCCTTTATGCTGTTCTAGATAAACTTATATAATGTCCGAATTTATATGATTAGCACAGATGAGATATGTCCATCTTGAAACAATATGCCTTTGATGTTCCATTGCGGGTCAGCTATTTGCTGGCTCCTTTTCTCCTTTGTAATTCTCTTTGTAAGTCTTTTTTAGTTTAATACAAAATCGTTTAAATCAAAAAAAAAAAAATATATGCCTTTCAGGAAAAATCTAGTATGCTCACAGCGAGCCCAGCATGATAAAAAGATTCTCTCTCTTAGCTATTGTCATATTTTACTATTTTACTTTTGAAATTAAACCCCATAATTTACAAACTACACTTCTCGATCCGGAATATCTTAGTCAAGTGCTAATTAAGCACATATCCACCGCACTAAAGATATTGTTGAACAAAAGAAAGAAATAAAATCTTTCGTAGATCCTATCTCTCATAAAAGTAAACATTCTAGTGTAAGATAAGTCTAATTTTGTTCTTAAAAAAAAAAAAGATAAGCCTGATTTTGTCATCTCTTAAGTAACAGACTAACCCAAACTAATCTCTACATTAAAGTAGCGTTTATATATTTAAGATCTCTCTCACTCACTGTCGGACTTGGTCATCACATTTTTCTGCCCTTCCTTTACCTCGCATCAAATCTATATCATATGTACCTCGATCACTAGTCCCCGATCACTGAGCCGTACTGATCGTCGTCTCAATATTAATCCTGAGACACAAGTCATATGGCCTAAGCTCATACAAAAGTAGAGTGAGGTCGGTTATACTACCATTTTGTCACACTCAAATAGTAAACTGGTTCTGAATAACATCTACAACTCATCCGAAATCACATGGCCTAAAACTCCATTCATATATATCCAAAACCTCTCTTACTCAGTTTCAATGAAGTACATGAGTTGATCTTCCAATAGAGGAATGTTGGTCTTAGTTCAACACCAAAAGAAAATATTTGTTGTGAATAGTGTGTTTTAATGTGTATATAGACTGATGAAATTGAAACTTGCAGAGAGGAGAAGGGGAGTTGCAAGAGGAGAAGGAGAATAAGGAAGAGCCGAGCTCAGGGAGGAAGAGCCGAGCTCAGGGAAGATGAGCCGGTTTTTATTTTTTATTCATCAGCACCCAATCACTTTGATGTACATCAATATATATATAGATATATATGTATAAAGGGACAATGCTGTGTTTGGTAGGAAATGACATTCACCCTTATTTTATAACACTCCCCCTTGAATGTCATTGTGTATCGGGTAGAATACGCTTAGGGAGAACTGCCTCAATAAAAACCTTACCAAGAAAAACCCAGTGGGATAAAAACTTGGTGAAGGAAAAAAGAGTGCAGTGCGTATTCTACTCCCCCTGATTTTGGCATCCCTTGATTTCTTGATATCATTGCATGCCAATCTTCATTGTAAACTTTTGGTGACACTTGGTGACATATGCCTTGCCCGATCATTTTTGATACATAACTCATTAAATTGGGCAATGCAGGCAGCATTATCTTCATAATATCTCCTTGGAGCATCAACTTTGCTATCATTTCCATATGAGTTTTGAGTATGTAGCATCTTCGAATGTAGCCAAGCACTGTCTCGACTAGCTTCGTATATAATAACAATTTTTGCATTATTGGTAGCATTTTGTGCTTGCCATGATACTTCAGGTATCAGCTTGAGTTTTATGTGGATCAAATCAATGACCTACACCTGCAAAACAAACTATATTTTCTTCGGGTTTACAGGATTAATATAATGCCATATCTTATTATATCCCGAAGATAAAAGCATAGTCATATCTTGCCAATAGGCTTATGGCAGAAGCTGCAGGCTTCATGTTACTAGCGCTTTGACAGGGTACTCTAGAGGACCAATCTAATTCTTTCATGAGATTTTTCATCTCAAATTCTTTCTTAAAATATAGCACGACATTTGGAAACATCTTCAGGAGTTCCTATAATATTTAATTCACAAAATAATAAATATCACATATAAATATGCATCGTCAACATAAGCAATAATTAATTCATGTACTTTATACTATACATATTCATATTGGTTTAAATCATGTACAGATTAATTTAGCTTAATTTTGTATATTCCCGTGGAATTAGTTGCTTCGAGCAACTTGAATCCTTCAGGAATTCTCATGCATATATCATAATTTGTGGTTCCATAAAAATAGGCTATAATTGCATCCATTAGATGCATTTCTAATTCTTTTCATATAATGTCAGACTTATCAAATTCTAAAAATAATTGCATCCACCACAGGGGAGTATATCTCCTCAAAATTAATTATCGGGTCGTTGGGTGAAAATTTGTGCTACAAGCCGTGCTTTTATATCTCACTATTTTATTTCCTGCAAAAATACCCATTTTATGACCAGTATTTTACACTTTCTGGTGTACGGTCTGTAGGTCCGAAAATTTCTCGCTTCTCAAGCGAGTCCAAGATAGCTTTAATTATATTTCTCTTATTTTGGCCAATCATTTCTGCTCCTACATTCATCAATGTAGGTTCATGATCCTCATTTTTATTTAGCGCTATATGATATAAAACAAACATTTCGTCGATGGTTATTTCACGTCGGCTCCATCTTATTCCTGACACTATAATTGAGATCTCATTATACTCATTTATTTCAGGTACCTGAGTTACTTCTGGAACTTTATCAATTGTGTCAGAAAACCTCTTCTGGAGGATTTTCCTCTTCTTGAGGACTTTTAATTTGAACCTCTACTGGAGGCCTTATTTTCTTACTGGGGCCATTTTATCTCTTTGCTCCTTTTTCTTTATCGAGAAGTTTTGTTTTGAACCAAGCATATTCTATCTTCTGGCATACATTAGATTCATTTGCATTTTAATTGTTCTCCAGGAACATTAAATCGAGCAGGAGCATTTGTAGCTAGTATGGTCACATTTTTATAAACATGTTTGGCAATTGACTTACTAATATTTTGCAAAATGAATTATCTTTTGAACTTCAGGTTCACACAAATTTGTTTGAGGATCAAAACTAAATATTAAATAGCATTTCAAAAATCTCTTTTGATCCAGCTGCTCATTTTCTCCCCCTGATGTTGGGTAAACTCTCAAATTAACAACAAATCTTGCTATAAATGAATCTCCAATCTTTAGTTAATGCTTTCAACAACTTTGTAATTGATGGAGATTCATACCCAACATCAATTCCCAATCTTGTTTAAGGACCAATTTTACTATGTTGTGGTGGAGCATTTGGTGCATAATCAAAGGTCCAGAGATGGGAGATATTTTGTGACCAAGAATCAACTAAATGGGGAGACCACGTGATATCTTATGATATCTTATTGGCTTGATGCATATTTGCTGCGTGTAAAATACCATGTTATCAAACAGTAATATCTCTTTAGCAATGGTCCTGCAATCAATTAGAAATGTTCGCCCAGATCGATTTGGGTTTATTTCCAACAATATACATTATCCATTGAAGAGATATACCAGCATTATCAAGACATAGTCTTAAGATATACAGGGATGTGTACCCGCAATTGGCTTAATCATAATAAGCGCGCAATATGCCAATTTGCGTCTAATAAGTACACAATATACCATCTAGTCGATGCATCGATTAAAACAATAAAATTACCTAGATGGTAAACACGGCGGATTTATTAATCCGCGTACTTGTCCCTGAATTGTTTCCAAGAACTTGCTGGTGGTTCTTATGCCAATCTCATCATAGGAAGGCTGAATAATTAATTTTGTTTTTTTTTCTTTCTTTCGCAACAAACAAACACATGGAAATTCATTGATTGTAAAAACTTCTGGTTTTTCAACTAGATGAATTCTGTGCATCATTATTGATCCGGGATGGCCCAACCGGTCATGCCAAAAAATAAATCAATGAACCAACTTCAAGTTGGTGCTAGCTTCAGGCTGCTATACATATGCCAGCTTCAGGCTGGATATGATAACTTTGGAAAGATTATTTACCAGCTTCTGGTTGGTGCATATCAGCTATAAATTACATATTTATCAGCCAACTTCTAGTTGGTCTCAGCTTCGGGCTGTGCCAACTGAGTATTCAATAACTTAAAATTGCTAGCTTCAGGCTAGTGCATTCCAGCTTCTAGCTGGATATTATAAGTTTCAATAACTCGAATATTTATGTAGCACAATTTAAAAAGTAACGCTGGTAAACTTTTCACAACTTGCTAGTTAGCTACGACAATAGCCTTTTAATATGGAGATATTTAATATCTCATTCACATATCGTCTCAATACAATATTCGTTCGTGAATAAGAGAGCAGAAATCTTTTTTCACAGTTTATTCATCTGCTGTAGGGGTACATAGGTAGATGCAACAGCATTCACATATATTTTTCCACGCTTAATAATACTCCCCCTTGAATGCTGTTGCACTTTGGGTAGGAAAAATTTTGCCCTTCAGGAGTATAATAAAATCCATGCTCTTCCAGAGCATAAATATCTTACTCTTCCGGAGCAAGGTATTCTATAATAAAACTTGTGCTCTTCCGGAGTACAATAGATACTTTTCGAAAGTATAGTGAAAGTTATGCTAAAGTATAGTGAAAGTTATGCTCTTCTGGAGCTTATATACTCTTCTGGAGCTTATATACTCTTCTAGAGTGTAATAAACTTATGCTCTTCAAGAGCATATTAATCTTCTTCTCCTTTTGGGAACGTACTATTATATGTTACATATGGCATATTTCGTTTGAGTTTTAGAGCCAATGTTGTACCCAACAGATAAATAATTATTTCAACTTATGTATGAGAATAATTCCTCTATGAATGTTCTTATGTAATGGATCCTTTATGCAATAATAATATGCATGTTTTCCTTTAGCCTTGCCATTGTCATAAACTTCATGGTCATAATAGTCAGAATAATTTTATAGTCTTTCCACGGCAACATGCACAATTATAATCATGCTGTCTCATTCACTTCAAGGAATGGAGCAGAATCGATTTGATAGGATCCGTAACAATTTCCTTTATTGCATTAAATAGGAATATTTTTGTACTCTTCAAGAGTATATGCTCTTCCAGAACATAAACATATGATCTTCTAGATCATAGTAACTCATGCTCTTCTGGAGCGTGTTAATCTTATTCTCATGTTGAGATTATACTTTTATATGAATAATTTCCATTTATTAAATACGGAATACATCATTGCATTGTCTTCAGGACAAGTGCCAGAATCATTATTCGAGAGACGACAGTTTCATATTCACATTTAAAAATAAGCAAAAATAAGGATAAACATAATATAATAAAAATAAAAAAAAAACTGAACATAAAAATAAAATCAATCAATATATATTAATTTGCACCTTCAGGGTAAGCAAGAATAATATCTTAACATCATGGTCATCATATTGACCAAATATGGTTTCATCAATATTACATTTGCCCTTCAGGGACACTTGATAACCATTTACTAGATGTCTTGTGACCAATTGAAAGTTCATAATCATGACCACAATTATCATGTACAATCGCATTTGCTTCAGGTGCATACACTTGTAATAAAATTTCGGGAGAATATTTATCTTCTGGTGGTCATATTTTTCTCCCATTTTTCAAAGATCTGCATGATCTTTTTACAGTAAGGGATCCAGTCTTTTGCCTCATTTTCCTTTTATTGAGTCTTCTTAACTCTTTCATTTAGTCTTCCGGACTATTATCATTTAAATGCATTTCAACATTTAATGCCCATGATAAATTTCTTCCGGAAATTTTGAGGGCCTCAAATTCAGGTAACATAGTTAAATAAATAAACACTTAATTAAAACAAACAAACATGGGGCTTTTATTAATCAGCCCAATTAAAATAACAGAAAATTAAAAGTAATGGACCTTGTACGAGCCCAAGCAAAACATAAATAAAATTAAAGGCGAGAAATTTAAATGCAATGGGCCCTTTTAATAGCCCAATCGCAATTTAAATAAAAATGTGAAATATGCTTACTCGATAAATCTTTCAGCAGTAGTATATAATATATATGCGATGGGCCTTTTTACAGCCTAATCGTAATTTAAATAAAAACACAAAATATGCTTACTCGATAAATCTTTCAGCAATAATATATAATATATATGCAATGGGCCTTTTTACAGCCCAATCGTAATTTAAATAAAAACACAAAATATGCTTACTCGATAAATTTTTCAGCAATAATATATAATATATATCATACTAATACCCGATTATTATTCCGGTATATACTTTGATAATATTATTTTCAAAATTATTCTTATGATTATTATTTTCTCAAATTGTATTTTTTTTTATTTTTTAGAATTATTTTTTTCTTTCTTTTCCCTTTTTTTTAAGTCTGAACTGGGATGAACAGTGCATGGACTGAGCATTAACAGTGCATGCCCAGCAGCACAGCCCATGCCCAACGCCCAAACCCAAGATGACCGGCCCATGCTCCCAGGTCCAAGCCCAGGTGTAAAACCAAGGCCCAAGCGCTGAACAAGAGCTCCACCCGACCCGCGACCCATCTGTCCGGGTCGTCAACAGTCACGGGTCTTCTCTCCTAGCAGCAGCAGCGGCAAGGCGGGACAGGCGACGCAGGCGGCGGTGACGAGCGGGGCGACGCGAGGGCACGAGAGGCAAGTCAGGTGCGGCGGCGCGAGAGGGAAAGGCGCTGGCTGCTTGCGCGGTGGTGGCGGATCCGACGGGTTTCCCGTCGGGTCTTTGTCTCGTGATGGCGACGGCACGGGCAAGGCTTTGGTGGCGGCGGTGGCACGAAAGGCGGAGTGGGACGCCTCTCAATGAACAGTAACCGAGGGTGGTTTTCCAGTTTTCTTCCGCTTTTTTTGTTCTTTTCCTGTATTTATCAGCTCGTTTTTCTTGTTTTGGATTTTTGTTTCTCAGTGGTTAAAGCTCGTGCTGATAACCTGTTGTGAATAGTGTGTTTTAATGTGTATATAGACTGATGAAATTGAAACTTGCAGAGAGGAGAAGGGGAGTTGCAAGAGGAGAAGGAGAATAAGGAAGAGCAGAGCTCAGGGAAGATAAGCCGGTTTTTATTTTTTATTCATCAACACCCAATCACTTTGATGTACATCAATATATATATAGATATATATGTATAAGGGGACAATGCTCTGTTTGGTAGGAAATGACATTCACCCTTATTTTATAACAACATCACATTTGTTCACAATTTTATTTTTCAGTTTTTTTTTTTCAATCAATGTCCAACATTTTCGGGCTAAATGATGGGTGTATAACCCCGTGATGGTTCTACACATAAAACTTGATGATAAAACTTTTACATATTGTACGGTGAGATTCAGATCAAATCAAACATTTCCAAAGTTGCAAGCTACAATGCATAAGGACTGGTACGCGCTTAGATATAAGACAAGCGTTCTATACATATTAACTTGTGCGGAAAATTTAAAATAAATTTTGTGGAACTCAGGTTAAATAAAATAACAATAGCGTTGGCCAAAACAAATATAAAAACAGTCATGGATTACATATAGTCTCTTGTCATATTCAGAAGAAGATAAGGAAAGGAACATAGAAGAGAGATCTAGTAGAAAACCTCTCCTTAGGAAAAACATAAAAAAATAATATTAGAATTTAAAAAAATGGTTCTGGGACAGCAAAAGGGCACTAAAATGGATTCTAGGGACTAAGGAGGCAGTGGATTAGAGAGATCAGTAGTGTATATTTATTTTGCACGTGCGCACCATATACGCAAGGAGTGGCATTTGTGATCAGGATACGTATAGTTAGACCTGGCAATTCGTGTTGTCGTGTCGGGTTCAACAGGTAAACGGGTTTTAAATCTTCAACCCGACACAACTCATTTAATAATTGTGTCGTGTCGTGTCCAATCCGTTTATTATCGTGTCGGGTTCGGGTTGATCAGTGGGTTACCTATTAAGTCCAACAAGCCAAAAAATCAATTTAAAATTTTTTATTTTGCACAAGTCGTTGTATTTTTTAAACAAATAGGCATATAATTAAATTTTTTATATATTAAATAAAATTATAAATTATAGAATCATATTATAATAATATTTTAAAGTATTTACAAAAATATTTTTGGATAATTTTAGTAATTTTGGCCTTAAATATTAAATAAGTCTTATATTAAATTAGTAAATATCTATACCCTAAATATAATCGGTCATAAACAGGTACCCATCGGGTTGGCGGGTCAACCCGCGACGTGACTTACTAATTTTCGTGTCGTGTCGGGTCAACCCATTTAACTGAACGGGTTGAAAATCTCTGACCTATACCTGCTAATTTCATGTCGGGTTCGTATCGGGTTGTCGTGTCAATACCCGTATAGTGCATGCCAAATTAATACTAATCCATCCATCTCATCCCAATTCTTTTTCTCTTTTCTTAATTTTCGTTTTTAAATGAAAGACGAGATTCATTTCACCGATGAATAAATTGGAGAAGCATAGAAAGTGGCCCTTTATTATACTCCTTCAATTCCTTTTTTTTAAAAAATCGTTTAAGCTATTTCCACACTCTCAATAAACTCACTAAACTAGTTCAGTACCCGTGAATTCCAAGGGCTTGGCTAAAAAAATAATATATGATTCAGGGAAATTAAAAAATATAAACAGAAAATAAAAAAAACAAATATAATACAAAATAAAAAATAATACAATGTGAAAAAATATAAACAGAAAATAATATATAATTTTGGGAAATTAAAAGAACAAATAGAATGAAAAAAAGGAAAAAATAATATAAATAATTGGAAAAAACAAATACAATACTAAAGAAAAAATAATAAAAGCCAAAAAAATTAAATAGAATAATAATATATAATTATGTGGAATTAAAGAATCTAATACAATGAAAAATAAATAAATAATATATATAAATGAAAAATAAAAAAAATAAAATTAAAAGGAAAAAATAATAAAAGGCGAAAAAGATTAAACTGAATATTAATATATAATTATGGGAAATTAAAAGAACAAATAAAATAAAAAAGAATAATATATATATCTGAAAAAAAATACAATACAAAGGAAAAAAATAATAAAAGGCAAAAAAGATTAAAAAGAATATTAATATATAATTTTGGGGAATTAAAGAAACTAATACAATGAAAAGAAAAAATAATATATAACTGGAAAATAAAAAACAAAAATAAGATAAAAAGGAAAAAATAATAAAATTCTAAAAAATCTTAAACAAAAAATAATATATAATTTTTGGAATTAAAGAAACTATGAAGCGCCCCGACCCGTATTTACCGTTCAGGGTAAACACGTGCCGGAACTGTTCTACCACTGAAGCAGACAGTTCATACATTGTGATATACAATACAAGCAATTCCCAAATACAATATTCGTCACCCGATCCCGGGGACCTTTATTCAACCCATTACACACCAAACTAATCAACAACTGATATAGTACAGCAACAACAACAATATCACAAAAGAAAGACAAGCAGCGGAAGACTAGAATGCA
>JAKUCV010000545.1:0-20392 GCA_028386065.3 Turnera subulata | reverse complement strand
GCAACCTTTTTGGCCCTTGCATTATCCATATTCCCCGTAATATCCCCCTCTCCCCCACCCCAAGATTCTCTCAGGCAATGACAATAATCCTTCAATTTCCCACATTAACAATCTCAAAAAATGGTTAGCTTGAAGTCTTGAATGTTTAATTTCTATTTCTTCTATGATCTCTGCGAACAAATTAGTGTTTACCAATTTTACTAGCACTTTTGTTTTTGTAAAAAAAAAATTCACGGGAGCTTTCTGTATCTGGACAGGAATAAGAGATGAAAAACAAGCACAAGGAAGATAGGAGAACATGTACTATATTATTAGACATTGAGTTGACATATTAATTCTGCTGTTGAAAAGTAGTGCCGTAAGAATTGAATGTAGATTGGTTGTGTAATATTCTGGTTCATTTTTTTTATTATCTGCTCCTCGAAGAGAACCATTTGGCTCTTAATGAGAGTGGTCATTTCAGAACTGAAGTAAGATTTCCAGTAATACGGACCTGACAAACACTAGAGATATGTGGCCTCACATAAATTGGAGGGCACCAGATGACATGGCCTCAGATAAATAGGACACGTGTCTCCAACGACTATCCGGCCACCAGAAGTACCAAAATTAATGAAAACTACCGGTACCATAAAATTTCTATACGAATACCAAAAATCAAATCGAAGCCAAATACATGTACTAAAAATTCCTTTATTCCCTAGAGATACTTGTCTAGAGGAGTTGAGAATGTACAGCTAATCCTACAGATATAAAGACAAGTCAAAAAAATTTAGTGTAATACTTCAGAATCTAAATAAAAACGCGTTTCTAGTAGGAGGAAGATTGGATTGAAGCTCAAGCTCATTTACAGGTTAAAGTTGCAAAAGGCAGAACCAACAAACTAAGTTAATAGCGTGGCCAGAGGTAGCCAAGCTGCTCAGGCAAAGAATAAATGAATAATCTTACCAGTGGGGGAAAGGAGAGATTATCAATTAAGATATAGTAGAACTGCCAGAAAATCATGTGCTTATATATATTGCATTACTATAGAGATACTTCATTGATATTAATAGAAATTACAATTTGACTAATAATATAAATATTACAAAAAATCCTCTATTTATTAACTTTTGCTTCGAACTCATTGAATAAAAGAATGGAATGGAAGATATGGATAGTAAAAAGAAACCAGTTTTCATAAAAAAAAAAAAAAAGAGAAGAAAGAAAACACGTTTGATAGCCTTGTGTGCGCCAGGAAATTTTGGTCATCATCTATTATTATTCTCTTTGAAGATCTATGGGTAGGGGAATTTTTATGTTCTAGATCAACATGAATCTAGATAAATCATGGGTTTGATGTTAGCTGCTGGATTGGGATTTGCTAGGTTGTATTCGTTAAGGAGGAATAATGGATGAATGAGTTAATTGCATCCCTCCCCACGGTATTAAGTCGATTTCATTAATCATGTCCTGCACTAGGTTATGGAACTTAGAAAACACCTAATCTCTTCCTTTTTCCAGACACCATGAAAATTGCGATCACCATCTGATACGAGTAACCGTATCTGCAACAGAATAGAAAAGAGAAAGAAAGAAAGAAATCCTGGACTCAATGAGAGTCAGGCCAAGTAAATTCCACAATGATCAATGATAGTTACAATCTGTTGAGGTAGTAGTACTTATACTCCTATACTAACCCGAAAGACAAGTCGTCTACTTACAAAGTATGATACGAGCGCACGGCGTCGTATCAATACTTCCCTCCCAAAAGATCAAAGCAATAACAACTTCAAGAACTAATACAAACATGATCAGCACAGACACTTACAACTGGTATGCTAACACAACAATGACTAGTTAGCTGTAGACAAAAATGACCAACACATTCTCCTCACAGAATTAAAGCAATATAGCAGCAATGAATTCTAACTCAGCACACAACACTAATATTCAAACTCTGGGAAGTTGGAGATGATCTCATCAGACCATTCCCAAGTGGCATCTGAAGGTGAACAGCCGGACCAATGGATGAGCCATTCGGTGATTGTAGTATGGCCTCTTCTACCAGGTTTTCTCTCCAATATTGCTGCAGGTGTCTTGTCGGGAACATGAACAAAGGTAGGCTGTACTAAGGACCGAAAACCACCAATAGCTTCGAGAACCAAGTCTGGTTGAATATCTGCAGAGGGACCTGGATAAGAAAGAATACTGCAACATTGCAGAGGGACAAGTTGATTGGAATCACTTAACACTTTAACCAGCTGATCTGCCGCAATTTCAGACGGTGGGGAGTCTGAAATCCCACGCAACACTACCAGTGCATCATCAACATAGAAAGAGAGCTGTAATGTCGAAAAATTCCATGTAGTGTCCCCCAAAGAGGCCAACCAATTAGTACCAAGAACAAGATCATAACTTCCAATTGCAACAATAAAAGCATCAGCAGTAAAAACTTGCCCACCCATTTGCCATATGAACCCTTTACAAACTGAGTCATAACCCAAGGTCTGCACACCAGGAATTCGCACTTGCTGTAAAGAGATAGGACTCAGTACACATCCCAACTTCTTGGCTGTGGCTATATCCAAATAAGTAGCAGAAGCCCCCGTATCCAACAAAACATAGAGAATATGCTTGTTGTAAGCAGCTCTCACCCGCATGCATTGACCCACTCCCATGCCTGTTAAAGCAAAAACAGAAAGATCATTCGCAAAGTGGCCCAGCTCCACATCATCGTTGCTCTGCACTGAAAAGAGAATTTCCTCACCCTCCACCTCTAAATCATCAGCAGGGGAGTTGCCACCCACTTGCAACAGAAAGACTTGTTTGGTTTTGCAACGATGCCCAGGGGAATAAGATTCTCGACAATAAAAGCATAATCCCTTTTTGCGCAACTCCTCACGAAGCTTAGGATCAAGCTTATTAGCAACACGCACTGGATTTTTGGTAGTAGCAAGTGTTGTAGTTGTTGGGGGTTTCACCGAACCACTTGAAGCAGGAACAACAACATGCTTCTCCAAAGTACTAAGGGCAGGAATAACCTCAGTACTTAAAGAATGAATAGCACCAACACCAGTGCTTATAACTTGGTCTTTTCGAAGTGCCTTGGCTTCATACAACTTGGCTACACTATAGGCCTCACGAACAGTGCGTGGATGCCACAATCTAACATCATCCTGAATTTCACTACGCAATCCTCCAATGAAGTACCGTAAAGCATGTTTAGGGGGTACCCAAACTCTAGCAATCAACGTATCATACCGTTCCAGGTAGGAATCCAAGTCACTATCTTGTTGATTATGACTTAAAGCAAGAAGTGGATCATCAAGTGTTGAACCACCAAATCGTTCTTCTAAAGCCGAAGCTAACTCACGCCATGTCAATGGAATAGAAGCATCTCTATTACGCAAGAACCCTTGAAACCAACGCAAGGCACCCCCTTGCAAATGATGAACCACTAACTTCACACGATCAACCTCCGGCACTTTTTCCCAATCAAAGTAATTTTGACACCAAAAAAACCAAGTGCCAATATCTTCACCATCAAAAGCAGGAAAAGTGGTGGTCCTTGGATAAGAGGATTGAGAAAGATCAAAATCTTGTTGCGTAGAGAAACTGGCAGGCATATAACCAGGAATTGGCATAGAAGTAGTTGGAAAAGAAGCACTAGCAAGACCCGCAGAAACTGGAAAAGAAACACCGGAGATGGGAATGGAGAAAGTACCTGATGGAGATGTGAACGGGCCACCCGAGCCTGCTATTGGTAGAGAAGAAGGCAAGGTTGACATGGAAGATGCCTCTGTGAACATCGGTCGCATAGGGACCGTGCAATGGACTGGGTACTGCCTAAATTGAAGAGGAGAACAAGGCCCAAAGGAAGAAGAAGCCCCAAAGGAGAATTTGGGTCTGGAAGTAAGACCAGAATGCGAGGGCAACAGCGGCGGCGAAACAGGCGGAGCAGAGCCCAGAATCGATGCAGTAGTAGAAGAGACCCCACTTACAATCGGATCGCCGGTGAAAGGAGGTTCAGGCGGAGCCCCAAGCGGAACCCCAAGTGATGGTGATGACACTCGGGGAAGAAGAAGGTGTGCAATCGTCGATTGGAAAGAAGAGAACTGGTCCTGAACGCTCTTCTCAAATGAAGAAGACAACGCCGCGATTTGATCTTGCAACTCCCCCAATCGGACCTCCGTCTGCGCGCGCTCCGCATCTTCCACAAACTTCTGCACATTAGCATTCACCATTGTTAATCACCACGAGGTGAGTTCGACCTAGACGACGCCAATTGATACGAGTAACCGTATCTGCAACAGAATAGAAAAGAGAAAGAAAGAAAGAAATCCTAGACTCAATGAGAGTCAGGCCAAGTAAATTCCACAATGATCAATGATAGTTACAATCTGTTGAGGTAGTAGTACTTATACTCCTATACTAACCCGAAAGACAAGTCTTCTACTTACAAAGTATGATACGAGCGCACGACGTCGTATCACCATCCCTCGACAACCCATACATGATTTCTTTAGCGAGGTGCATGACAGCTATCTCTTTTGCAAGAGGAAAAACTCCAATCTGATCACCATAGGACTTGTTCAACACCAACTTAAAAAACTGAAGAAGTACCAGAGTCCATTTGAGATCACCATATTCATGCGAAATACCCTGGTGCATAAAGGTGATAGCCATCAATTAAACAAAAACACATTATTAGAGAATTTGACCATTAATGCCATACGCCCTTGCCAAAATACACTTGGAATTGTGGACAGAATTGGACACTAAAAAGGAAGTTCCGCAACTTTAGAGGTAGCATAGTGGAGTTTCTACATGAAGGCAGCTTCGGTTTTAAATTCAAAATGGCTTAGCATCCCTTTGTTTTGTGTAGTGTTGATTGATATTGATGGATTATATATTTATAATCCTGTTAATCAATTGTTGATTCATATCTTTGTTTCTTGTCAACCGTTGTTAATCAAAATGAGACCAGACCGCATTATAACGGTCGAAAATCAAATTCTTCTTTGCCCTGGAACCACCATCACAACTCAACCTATTAAAATATAGTCCAAAAGCCATAATCTTCTTTGCACAAATATTTAGTGGTAATTGAAATGTATGCGGTTTTTAATGTGTGACTTGTGTGGATTACTTGTTGATGAGTATGTTTTTGAAGTTTTTAGGTGAGTTATTCAAAAAAAAATAGTATAATTCCATAACCTCTTGCTACACTTCAACTTCAAAAAAGCTCCAACACTATCTCGCTCCTTTAATCAATTATTGATTCATATCTTTGTTTCTTGTTAAACTTTGTTAACCAATTTTTGTATTTGATTAGAGCGGTTAAACCTCGGGAATTTTGATCACATTGGAAGATTTTGCACAACGTTTTCTATCCAGAAGTTGTGTAATACAAGTGATTCAGCTTTGAATTTGTTCTGGCATGTAGTATTGTTTCTTTAGAAATTGCAAAGTTTTCTTCATTGTGTTCTTTTTTCTTTCCGGGAATGTTCGAGTCATATCCTTTTCTTTAGAACTGAATGTTGTAATTGTAGTATCAAATTCAAGTTCAAGGTTAATATTACGATACCCAAAATAGGCGAAGAAGAACAAGAAGTCATCTTCCTAACCCTAGACGAAGCAGCATAAAAAAAACACAGAGTAACAAAATCCAAAAGGGCATCTAACAACTAGGCTTTTACACCACGTTTACCCCAAGTTGATTTAGAGAAATTCTATTTATATAACACGTGGCACCGGCAGAAGCAAAAACAACAACAACAACAACAACAACAGCAACAGGAGAACCGTGGGAAGAAGATACATACGCCCCAGACCAAAAGATAGGAAATTGACTTTGACCCAGCTGGGTTAAGCTTTTGATGCCCCCAGCCAGGATAGGAAATTGAAGATAATACACATACACCCCTCCATAAAGGGTAAAAAAGTCAATCTACGTTCTCCTCCCCCTAACCCCACCAAATTCAAAAAGACCCTTCCCCTGAATCCCGACGGTCCCTTAAAAACCCACAGACCACCAGGATGTTCGAATTCAAACTAATAGTACTCAACTCCCCCTCCCGGTCTGCTTCACCCAAACACCCATATAAAGAGAGAAATTCAAAAATGAAACGCATTCTAACGGTCCAAAAGCCTATTGTTCACCTTCTCCTTCTTCTTCCCAACACAACCACAAAAACCCCCTCCCCACAAACACCACCAGCCTTAACGGTCTAAAATCCATCCTTCCTAGTTTCAAAAACCCACAAACAAACTCAAGACCCACCACTCTCTCGCCCCTTTACCCAGAGATTCAAAAAAGGCCTCTGGAGTAAACCCCAACTGTCAAAGAAACGTTCTTTCTTCTCCCTTGTACCCGCAATCACCAGAAAAAAAACTCACACTCTCCCTCTCCCTAATCCAAAGAAACATTCTTCTCCTCCCTTCAACACACCATAATCCCTTTCTTTTACCAGAAACTAATCTCTTTCTTTCTCCAGACAGAATGAAGGTTCCTATTGGCATCCCTCGGATGCCCATACGGGAATTTTTTGAGGGAGTGGATGTCAGCTTCCTCTTCTGCAAGAGAGAAGGGTCTCAACTCATCACCTTCACCAAAATAAAATTCACACTGATTCCCTCTTGACTCCTCAACCAATAATGGTTGGTGATGGTCAAGCACATTCGACGTGAATTTGGAGCAATTAATTTGAAAGGTAGTGTATAATTAATTTGACTCATTTTGTTTTCGTAAGGTTTCTAGAAACTCTGGTAGGGAAAGATGCTTTTGATTTCCTTCCAGGTTCAATGTGATTGCTTTTTTATTTATTATTATTATTATTATTTTTTATTAGTGAAGGGGCCAAGATGGCCAAGCTATACAAACTACCTATTACATACAACAAAATCATCTAATAGCAGTGCCTCTACATCTTTGCAAGGCACACAAAATCTTTCTACCCTTCCTAGCAAAAGTTCTAGCTAACCAATTTGAACAAGCGTTGGCTTCCCTGTAGATAGTTTGTATCCTAGCTTGTTTCTTTTTTCTTTCTTCTAATTTTACTTTGAAGGATTACTGAATTTGTTATTTGTTTTTTTTTACTATGAGTGAATTTAATTTACTCGAAATTTTTCATTTTTTTTAATTACCACTCTTTATTCTTAGGGGTGAACAGTGGCCCTTTTCAATCAAACTAGAGCCCACGCAAAGCCTCAGCGTATAAAACTGTAACGACCTTAACCTAGGCCTAGGCTACATCTTCATGGGCCTCAAAGTCTCTTCAAAAGATTGTAACTGGCCTTGCTGGTCTTAGTAACCAGTTTTATGGGCCGAGAATGATAATACCCTACTTACCTATGAAGCGTTAGGTTTTTTCTTTTTTTTTTGAACGAATGAAGCGTCAGGTTGTGTCCTGATTAGCCTGTTAGTGGGTAGCCAGCTTGTTTTTCTACAATTTTTTTTTTGTTTCTTTGGATACATAATTTTTGTTTTGACTGCCTCACTTTTTGCCTTAACTTGCCTACTTAATTAGTTACAGTTCGAGATTCGTGTTTAAGTGGGGATTTGCTGAACTGCTCTCCCGGCGTCCCACGTAATCTATTCTTAGTTGCTGAACTCCTCGTTTTTATTGTTATCCAATCAAAAACATTTGCTACCCACCAACAGGCTAACAGCTGGTGCTGTAATATTTATTTTTACTACCATCGGAACGCCACAATTCCCAAGTTTAGTTTGTTTAGAATTAAGAATGCTCATAAAAGAATAGTATGATTAGGGACTCGAGCTCTCAAATTGACGACTGTCTCCGGTATTGAACAATTCTAGGCTTCTAGGGCACATTCAACCTTTACAGAATTTGAGGTTGCCTGTGGTAATTGGAGTAAGTGTCTTTTCTATCTTCATTAGTTAATTGGCTGTCCAGAATTCGGTCCGATTAGACTAGCCCAAATGGGTTTAATTTAATGTACTTGGAGCATTACATAATCCTACCATAAAAAGTTCGTTAAAATTGAAGTTTAAGGACATGTTTTGACCATATAAGAATACTTTGCACATTGTTTGTAGGTAGTACTAGTTATTAATTAAACCCCAATCGTAATAAACCACTGTACATGTCATGAGGAGATGAGGAATAATTCTATACGGTGTAGTAATGGTCCTTATCTTCGGGTGAGTGGAGTGTAACTGAAGTTCGAAATCAATCAATCAGATGTGAAGGTACTCCATGTCCCTTACCTTATTTTGTGCCCCTCAACCGCTCTGTACAAGAACGAAGCATGTTTTATGTTTACTCATTATAGCTAGTAATGATTACCTGAAGACACTGCACCAGCTTGCCACTTCCCTGCAAACTACTAACACAGCGCCCACTTTCAAAATCCTGGAAAGCATAACTTGACAATAACGAAAGCATCTCCCTATCGAAACAGACACGACCTATTTACCCCCCACCATGACAAGCGTAGTTTTTACATGATCTCTCTATCCCTGTCCAAACTAGAACCACCCACGACTCGACACTATTACACACACATTTCCCTCCCCTTGATTAAACGTACGATATGGGTAGAGAAGTACCCATGACTACTCATTTTATGATCAGTATTAATAATGTCCTCCTAACCCTCTTTCTCTCTTTGTCATTCACTTCTTTCAAGGTAAACATGCATAATCTCCACTCCTGCTTGTAATTATCACTCTAATTCCTCTTAGTCGTCTCTCCAGTTCATGTGTCCTTATTACGTTAATTTCCGTTTTTGTCGTAAGTATAATGCAGGTAGGTGGTCTCCGTTGCGGTTGATGATACTAGTAGTATTTCACAAAAACAGAACTTCTCATCAACCGAGTACAACCCATTTTCACCAAGAGCATCTCTGATTCGTTACTGGAACAAGCACGTCTCCAATAACCTCCCTAAACCAACAGTTTCTTTTCTCCAAAGCTTCTCCACTCAGTGCCATTGACTCGGCCTTCCTTGCCCAGCTCGCCACCCAAACTCACTCTCCTCTCACCTAGACTCCTGTTCCTTGGCCAACTTGAACTGCTTCTTCGATTCGAAGCAAAGCCTTGGCAATCTACAACCAACACGTCAACTTCGCCGTCTATTTCCAACAGACGTTTTACCAATTATGGAAGATCAAGACAGAGTGAGGGCGACTCTTTCAAGAACTACTCCAACGGGTTGAACTCGGCAAAGGACTCGTTCCTGCGATACAGCAACCAGGCAACTGGTCACGGCGAATGATTCACAAGCTACGCCGAAGATGGAAACGTAGCCAACGCATCCTTTGGAAACTACGGGTTTGGCGCCACTGGCGGGTCAATCCAGTTCAAGAACTACCAGAACAGAGTCAATGTACCGGGTCTCCGGTTCACCACTTATGACTCGGATGGGAACATTCCGAACAACCATAAACTCTCGTTTTCAAGCTACAGCGAGGACACAAAATGCAGGGTCTCAATCATTCACCAGCTATGGCAAGAAAGGAAACTCGGTCCCATCCGAGTTCATAAACTACAGCAGTGACTCAAACATAATCGACTCCACATTCGCTGGGTACGGCGAGTTGGGTAATGCGGCCAACGACTCCTTCACCGGTTATGGCAAAACTGGCAACAACCCAAGAAACGTTTTCAAGAGTTACGGGATCGACAGCTTCTCGAATTACAGGAACGGAGCGAATGTGGGTCATGACTCGTTCCTCTCTTATGCAAGGGACGCTAATGCAGAGAAAGTGAGTTTCACCAACTATGGCAATTAAAAGTTTTAACCCAGGAAATGATTCCTTCAAAGAATATGGGAAGGAGCAAAAGGAACGACCACAGTCGGGTTCAAGACGTATAGTATGGATCGATCCTTCAAGGTTTACAGTGACAAGGGTGTTACTTTTGCTGGTTATAGGCTTATAGCAACACAACAACAACAACAATTACTAATAATGATGGCGTTTCTGTGAATAAGAAGAGATGGGTGGGTTTTTCAGAGAATCTGCATTGAAGCCAGGGAATGTTATGGTGATGCCTGACGGCTGACATGAAGGACAAGATGCCTCCTAGGTCGTTTTTGCCCCGGTCTATTGTGTCAAAATTACCATTCTCCACCACTGGACTACAAGAGGTTAAGGCAATTTTCCATGCACCAGACAACTCGACAATGGAGGGGGTGATCCTGAACTCATTGGCCGAGAGCGAGAGGGACCCGAGCAGAGGTGAGACCAAGAGGTGCGTGGGTTTGGTTCAGGACATGGTCGACTTTGCTGCTTTTGTGTTTTGTCACAATATTGTGGTCAGGACAATAGAAAACGTTAATGGGTCAAAGAAAGATGTTATGATTGGACAAGTGAAGGGGATCAACGGTGGCGATCTGTCGGTGGAGAAGTGACCAAATCTGTGTCATGTCACCAGAGCTTGTATTCTTATCTGTTGTATTAGTGTCACTCGGTGCCTAAAGTCAGGGTTCATCTTTTCTTTTGATTCCTCTAAACATGATTGGATATTCAATTGTGTTTAACAATTATGAGTTGTGGCGGAAATAGATGGAGTCTGTCAAGTAGTGAATTTCCTTGCTTTTCGAGTTACTCATTAAGCTTGGATGGCAGAGATGCCATTGTTCTTAGACTGGAGGTCAATGAGCAAATCCATTGCAGCTGTAGTCTTGGTGACTTGATGGGTATAGTATAATGTCTGACGAGTTTAAGTAGTATAACGCTTGATGAGTTTGTTATCCATGTTTTGCTGCTAATTGTATGTGATGCATTTTTCTTTTGCAGTCTAAGAACCATGCCTCAAGTCGTCTATTTAACACGAAGTGAGTGAGAATGCAACAGAGGCACAATTTTTGCAGCCCGTCATTTTGAGGATGGAAACTATTTTAGTAAGTAGAAAAATGTATTTTTGCAGCCTGTGAGTTTTAGGAGGTAGTGGCTGGGAACTATGGGAGCTAGAATTAGTTCATTTACATATATATATATATATATATATATATATATTTTAGAATGCCATTTTTATATTGACAATTTCCATAAGCTTATGGTATCTGATACTTTTCTTATCTATTTGATCATCTGCAACTTTTACCTTCAAATGCCATCCCTTGTTGCTTTATGCATAATGCAGCTTTCTTTTTTATCCTTATTGAGATTTTCATTCTCAAGTTTTATACTGTACATCCGGCAAGACAATTAATCCTACTAATGTTTGTCGGATCCATGTTACTGTTAAGAACCCATCGAGGGTGGTGGTCCAATGGTAAAGCCTTTAGCCTGCCATCTTTAGGATTCGGGTTCGAGTCCCGTCGCTTCCAGTCAAGCCCCATAATAGTGTGCTGTGGCTGAATATGGCCTTCCACGCTGTGGGGTGGTGGCCGTTGAGCCTGGTGACTCTCCAACACTGTGACGCGTAGCAGGCGAGGGTGTTTACTGGTGCCCCGGTGGACGGTCTCTCGGTCTCTCCTATGAGGAGGGTCTAATGCCAGGATGTAACCGGTATTGACCGGGACCTGGACCGACGAGACGATGATGACACCACTGGTGTCTTTCTTGTTTATGCGCAAAAAAAAATGTTAACGTTGGGATCAATTTTACTTCAGTCCTGATATTTAATACTGAAATGCACACTTTGATCTAGTGGCAGAATGTTTGGATAAGTTACCTAAGCAGAATATAAAAAAATAAGCCAGAAGATCACACGATCAATTTTCTTTCCATTCTGATAGAATCAATGTCCATTGTCAAATGTCTAATTGATAATAGATAGCAAATGTTCCCATTCTCTCATAAAAAAAATTAATACAAGACACAACCAGTGAAAAAAGACCCATCTTTGATAACAAAAGATTGGGACGACTCTTGAGAGATTGTCATCGTCTGCTCTCCTTCACGAGCAGTAGAAGTAGAAGAGCCACCAAGACTAACATTGAACTTCCAACAATGAAAGAATTTGGTTTCCTGGGTTCCATCAGGCAGCGGGGGGGCGTGCTGAAACCAGAGGTCATCTGTCGATTGCCAATACTCGTACAATAGGAAGAATCTATTTCCCCCCAAGTGACCCAGCATCGGCTCGTGAGAGTCGATATCAGCAACTGGTTTGCTCTTATAGACAACATGGGTGTCCAGATCAAGACCATAAAGACAATTGATGCCATCGCCACAAAACCAATACAGGACTCGCCCAACAGCAACTGCACGTCCATCTGACTTGAGATTAAGAAGTACCCAACGAGCATTCAATTCAAACTTGTACATGTTCTTCCAAGATTTGGAGACCACATTGTACTCCATGAGTGCACCATCTTCGAAAGAAAGAATGATAAGAGAGCCGCCACTATCCTTTTTGTCATCATCATCAACATCATCATCTCCTTCTAAAGCTGCCACCAAAGTGCAGGTGCAGGATTCGGGGATAAAAGGAGGATCAGGCAACGCATCCCAGGAGTTGGATGTTGGGTCATAAACCTCTGCCCACGGATGATCGTGATCATCATATCCTGTTCCCAAGACATATAACTTCCCTCCTAAAGCAACCGTCTTCGACAACTCATCCCTAGGAATAAGCATGCCCGGCTTGTGTATCCATTGTTCGTTTACTCCAATTCGAGGCGAGCCGACAATACCATTATTATTATCATCATCGATTAAATTAAAAGCAAGTACAGTTGGAGGTTCGAAATTAGAGCTACGACTCACTTTGACGCCAACAAAATAGAGTTGGTCGCCCGATACAGCCCAACTCCCGTGGTACTTGCCTTCTTCATCGTTGATTAGAGTTGCTCTCGGGAGAAGGAGAGGGCAGTCTCGGGTGTCATGTCGCATACGTGTGGCACAACATTTACAGCCGCAGTTGCACCTGCACCGGACAATCTCACGATCGTCATCGTCCGTTATGTCTAAGGTATACCATTCCATACTTGACCTACCATTGGAGGTACCTAAACAAGCCCTTATTTTTGGCCTTGTCTTCTCCTTCTTCATACTACTTTCCGGTGGTGTCCAACTATCACAAACCCTGATTGGAGTACTCTTCTTCTCCGTAATAGGTTCCATGATGAGGACCAGAAGAACAGTAAGTGTGTCTCGGCTCTTGTGTTTTTTGTTTTGGGTTTTTGCTATAAGCTAAACGACGGGGGATATTATATTATTATGACAACCTATGGTACCCTTGCCTTTTATTTATAGACGCGAACAACTTGAATGGCGGTACCAATTTTAATGAAGAGTGCTCAATGGGTTTTGGATCCTTCCTTACTTACCTCTAATGTTTGACTTAAAAAACACACAATTTTATCTATTTATTTATTTTTTAAAAAAGAAAAGGCAGACAATCAAATATCATGTGCTGCTTGCTTGCTCACAGAATTTATGGCACAGAATTTATGTTGCCATGGGGGCAATTGGAGACTCCAAAAAGTCAAGCAGGGAGAAGAAGACAATGGTTCAGTCTTCCGTTGAAGATATTTATGACTGACTTTTTATACTATATGCGTGAACAATCACAAATTTGTTTGAAATATGTATTTTTTTTAACAATTGTTTGAAATATGTATTATATATGAGATTATGCATAAGATGGCAAAAATCCCCACAGCCCGGGAAATCCCCGTCGTGGGGATGGGGATGGGGGCAATTATCGGCCCCCGGGGATGGAGATGGGGAGGATTTTCAACCCGAGACTAATTTGGGAATGGGGATGGAGATTATAATACCCGCCCCGTGGGGACCCGCAAAAATATAAAATAACAATTTTACCCTTCTAGTTAATACTCCATCTATATATATATTTTAAATTTAAATTTTTAGTCATTTTATTCAAATATAAGATAAAAAATGATAAAAAGATAATATAATATAGACTACAATTTAGTTCAATTCACTTAATTTATTGTATTTTTTTGTTATGGTGGTTGGATTTGAATCTTTTTGTCTTAATATGTAGTATTAGATAGTAATATATACTTTGTATTGACACTAACATTAATATATATTTTATAATAGTTTGAAAATAAATTTCATGCTTCCAACTAAAAAAATTATAAATATTTTAAAATAAATGATTTGAGTCGCGGGAACCCACGGGGAATTCGGGGGGCGGGGATGGGGACCAAAGTCCCCCCGCTGCGGGGAATGGGGAGAATTTTAGATCGCGGGGATGGGACGGGGATGGCTCTACCCGATAATCCCCACCCCATTGCCATCCCTAGGCCATAAGTCGACTGATCTGTTATTGTTGGGCTGTTGGGGGTACATGCTCTGTAGGAGAACCCTTGTTTGGGCTTATGTTGTAGTGAGGAGGAGAGCGTCCTATGGGCCAAACTATTATTGGGTTTTGCGGTTTTGTTTGTGGCGGCGATATTTAATAATTTTTGTCTAGTTTGTATTCTTAGCCCAACTCAAACACGAACAAGAAAAAGGCCCATAGAACAATGGGCCACTGTGGTGCTGTTCCTTAGCAATTCGCTTCACTGGGCTTCTATTTTTTGGATGAGAACACTGGGCTTTATACACTCTTTTTGATCGCTAGAATCTTCATTGTTAAGGCCTGTTAAACAGAGTTTCACACCTTTCCCGCTAAATACCAACATCGTTGGAAATTTATAAAATTTTCACCAGATGTATGAACGATTGGATTTGGATAAAAATAAGGAGATAAGAATTAAGTTCATATCCACAAAGAATTGTCTAAGTCTTATTTTCATTTTTTAGAATTAATGACTAAGAATCTTATTTTTTTTTCTAACTATAAAACAAACCCGATTCCCCTTCTAAGAAAACAAGATCAGCCACACCCAGAAATCATGAACCAATACTATAAGTCCAACACACACACAGATATGGAAGATTCACACGATCGAGGGCTTAGCTTGCCAAGGGATCATGGTGTGTAGGATCATTTGTGGGAACTCTAGGAAGTGCTGGCCTTTTCACATGAAAATTGGTGTCATATTTTTGATCCATCAGTCTCGGTTTAAGGCTCGCATTTTAAAGCAATCTTTTTAACCCATAAAAATGGTTGGAAAGAAAAAAAGATCCTCGGTAAAGTATTATTGCTCTATGCATTTCATGATACAGTGATCTGATCTGTTACATTACATGTACACTATATCAATATTAACTATACTCTGGTTTGTCACTAGAAGTGCAGCAACTTTGTAATTTTTGGTCTATTCAGTCTACAGGAACTTGGCTCTCTAAGATCCTAGTGTTTCACCATGTATAGTTTGACACAGTTGTAAGCATAGTTAGGCGTTCCATAACCCAGCCCCACACACACAACACTTTATTCCAATCAAACCAACGCTCACACTGTCACACTACTTCTACATGTGTTGATTGATAACCCTTACTAGAAGAGTGACAATGTTATGCAGAGAAAAATGTTTGAGCAAATTCAAAAAAGAAAAAAAAATCTTGTACTTAAACTTCATTCTTATATTGGAAACTTGATTCTTCCAAGTTTAATTTTGGGCTCGTTGTGGTTCGAGTAAATCTGTAAAATGATCTGGCTTTATCATCGTCAAGTGAGATTGTTTGTTTCTTGAGTAAAAAAAAGTTTTTTTGATGAAAGGAAGGATCCCCACGTGTGGGACCGACACATGAAGTACAAATCCGAATTGTATTCGGTTTAGACTTTAGCAAGATTGTTAAATTCAAGGAAGGATCCCCCACGTGTGGGACGAACACATGAAGTATACAAATCCAATCCGAATTGGGTTCGGTTTAGACTTTAGCAACCGCCATCGAGTTGTTCCTTCTCTCGCCCCTATAAATACAAGACAAGGGTAGCTTATGTTGTTAGTTTATAGCAGAAACCCAAAACACAACACAGAAGCCAACTTGGGTTTGTTAATTTAGATAACAGCGGCAAGCAGCAGACGACAACAACAACGGAGAGCAGCAGCATGAAGATGACGACAACAACGGAGAGCAGCAGCATGGAGAAGAAGAAGACGACGACGACAAGGCCGAGATCAAGAAGGGTTTGTTTCAGTTCGATCGATGATTGGTGCACGGAATGGTATACAATAGAAATAACCGATCAGGATGATGATGATCGTGAGATTGTCCGGTGCTGCGGCTGTGGTGGTTGTCCCAAACGTATGCGACACGACACCACAGGCAGCCCTCCCCTCCTCCCAAGAGCAACCCTAATCAACGAGGAAGAAAGGAGCCAGTACAGCGGTAGTTGGGCCGTATTAGGTGAAAAACTCTATTTTCTTGGCGTCGAAGAATTAGCAATAACACCACCATCTCCTGGTGATGATGATGATTCAAATGATGATGATAGTTACCACCCGTCAGATGGTGGTGATGATGATTCAAATGATGATGATGGTGACCAGCCGGCTCCGGATCCAACCCCACGTATTGGTGGTTTCTCATCAGACTTTGTCTCAATAACAACTGTCCTTGCTTTTGATTTAACTATTGGTGATGATAACAATGATGTTGTCGGCCCGGCTCTAATGGGACTAAACCAACAATGGGTGCATAAGCCGGATATGTTTATTCCTAGGGATGAGGTGTCGAAGACGGTTGTTGTAGGAGAGAAGATATATGTCTTTGAAGCGGGCTATGATGATCGTGAGCATCCATGGGCAGAAGTCTATGACCCAACATCCAACACTTGGGATGCCTTGCCTGATCCTCCCTTTTTACCCCACGAGGGCTTCTTCCTGGCAGGTTTAGAACCAGAGGAGGAGGATGATGATGATGATAAGAAAAAGGGCGGGGGCTCTATTATCATACTTTCTGTCATCGATGGTGTACTGATGGAGTACGATGTGGTCTCCAAATCTTGGAAGAACAAGGACGTGCCTGGTGGTGATCTACCTAATGAGACCCAAGATGGATATGCAGTTGCTGTTGGGCGAGTCATGTATTGGTTTTGCATTGTCGACCACTGTCTTTACGGTCTTGATCTGGACACCTATGTTCTCTACACGAGCAAGGCACTCGTTGATTTAAGGGAGCCGATGTTGGGTCACTTTGGGGGGAATAGGTTCTTTATGTTGTACGATAACAGGGACACAAGTGATGACCTCTGCCTCCAGCGTGCCCCAGCACCTCCTCTGCCTGATGGAACCAAGGATACAACATTCCTTCATTGTTGGAAGTTCAGTGTTAGTCTTGATAGCTCTTCTAGGACGTTGGCAGTCTCTCAGGAGTCATCCCAATCTTTTGTAATCAAAGTTGGGAATTTCAGACGTCATTGTGCCTTGTTCTAATTGTTTTATGAGAGTTATGGGAACATTTACTACTATTATTAATTAGGCATTTGAGAGTTGACGTATTGATTCTATATATCAGAATTGAAAAGAAAGATGGAAAGAAACATATATGTTGATCGGCTAATGTTATGGTTTATTTTTTATAATGATTCTATATATCAGAATTGGAAGAAAGATTGAAGGGGAGATATATTGATTGGTGTGATATTAATGTTCTGGTTTATTGTTTATAGTTTGCTTACATTCTGCTTCATAGTAGGGCTATTTGTCTTGCCAGTCAATAATTTACACAAGAAAACTGGAGCATATCAATGAAAATCTCAATAAAAACTCGTTTTCAGAAAGGAGACGATTATTTTGCATATAGCAATAGGAGATGACATTTATAGTTAAAAGTTGCGGATGACATTTATAGGTAAAAGTTGCATATGATCAATTAGATTAGAGAAGTGACAGTTCGGATATGCATTACAGAAAATTCCACAGTTCTTGCTTAGCTAGAAGTCATTGAATAAAATAATTTGGGACGTAACATGTGAAAGAAATCAGTCCTAACTCATCAAACTAAAAAGAAAAAGAAAAGAAGAATCCATTTGATAGCGTTGAGGAATTTTTTCATCATTTGTTAGGCAAGTACCTCTCATTTCTAAAGCCCATCCATACACAGGGCATAAGAGGCCCCGACAACCCACCAGAGATGGCTACTTTATACCCAGATTTTGCAGAGAAAATACCATCTTTACTACCAGTCCACCTCCAGGTATCTTTTGCGTCCAACTTCATGCGGACCTGAGCCAATAGACCCTTCATGTCCTCCATCTGCAGCACCTCCCAGGAGTACAATGGTCTCCTCCAATTAGATTCCCAGACCACCCGATTACCATCAAAACTACACTCAACAGCAACACAACATGCCAGATTACTTGTAATGTTATAAAGCCGTGGAAACATGTCCTTGAAAATCCCGCACCCTGCCCAGCAAACCACCCAGAATTTACACTTCATTCCATCACCAATCTTCTTCTCAACATTCCTATTCAAAAACACATCATCATAGACAGCATCCTTCCCCGCAAGGATGACATGTTTCCACAAAGCAGAGGACCTGTCAATGTTAAACTCAGGCAAAGAACCCACTGCAGGGATTTCATAACAATTTTGTTTGAAATATGTATTATTTATGAGATTATGCGTAATTAAGTCTACTGAGCTATTATTGTTGGGCAGTTATGGGGCAACATATATACTCGGTAGTAAAACCCCTATGTTTGGGCTTATGTTGGAGTGAGGAGGAGAACGTATTATGGGCCATGGTGATTTCAAACGCCTCCTAATATCAAGAACTGGAGGGGCAAGACTTTTTGATTTTTTGTAACCCTCTTACTTTCTGCTATATCTGTTCTACTCTGTTTCCTCTCCTTTAGGCTGCTTGTATATCTCTGTTCCTTGATAGACTGGCCAGCTTCTTGTTGGCTTGTCTATATACTTTTTCTGTATTTTTTCCCTTTACTTTTAATAAAATTCGATTAGCATCAAAAAGTATTATGGGCCAGACTATTAACAGAAGGTTTAGCATTTTGTAATTTTTTCTCTATAAATTCAAGGGTATCGTATGTTTGTTAGTTTATAGCAGAAACCAAAGACACAATAGCGAAGCCAAACTAGGGTTTGTTAATTTAGACGAGCATGGAGACGACGACAACAACAACGGAGAGCAGCAGCATGAAGACGACAACGACAACGGAGGGCAGCAACAGCATGGAGACTACGACAACAACGGAGAACAGCAGCACGAAGACGACAACAGCAACGGAGAGTAGCAGCATGAAGACGACATCGATAACGGAGAGCAGCAGCATGAAGACGACGACGACGACAAGGCCGGGATCAAGAAGGGTTTGTTTCAGTACGGTTGATTATTGGGACACGGAATGGTATACCATACACATAACCGATCAGGATGATAATGATCGTGAGATTGTCCGGTGCAGCTGCAAGTGCGGCTGCAGTGGTTGTGTCAAACGTATGCGACACTGACACCACAGGCAGCACTCCCCTCCTCCCAAGAGCAACCCTAATCAACGAGGGAGGGAGCCGGTACAGCGGTACTTGGGCCGTATTGGGTGACCACCTGTATTTTCTTGGCGTCAAAGAATTAGACAGACATGATGATGATGATGGTACGGGGCTCTCCGTCAAAGAATTAGAAAGACATGATGATGATGACGGTAAGTGGCTTTTTTCAAAAAAATTAGAAAGACATGATGCCGATGCTGATTATGATGACGATTATGATCATGATTATGATGACGATTATGATCATGATTATCATTATGATGATAGTTACCACCCAGACGCTGGCGTTACCTACTGTCGTTGCTTTTGATCTATGATAGCAGTGATGTTGTTGGCCCGGCTCTAATGGGACCAAACCAACAATGCTGCATTAGCCGGAAGCGCTTATTCCTAGGAATTATTGGTCGAAGACGGTTGTTGTAGGAGGGAAGTTATATGTCTTTAGTGATGTCTTTAGTGCGGGTTATAATGGTCGTGATCATCCATGGGCAGAAGTTTATGACCCAACATCCAACAGTTGGGATGCCTTGCCTGATCCTCCCTTTTTACCCCTAGATGGCTTCTTCGTGGCAGGTTTAGAAGCAGAGGATGATGATAATGATAATGATGATGATGATGGTAAGAAAAAAGGGCATCATACTTTCTGTCATGGATGATGTACTGATGGAGTACGATGTGGTCTCCAAATCTTGGAAGAACAAGTATACAACTGGTGGTCTACCTAATGAGACCAGAGGTGGATATGCAATTGCTGTTGAGCGAGTCATATATTGGTTTTGCATTGTCGACCATTGTCTTTACGGTCTTGATCTGGAAACCCATCTTCTCTACACGAGCAAGGCAGTTGTTGATTTCAAGTCCGATATATATTACCACTATCGGAGCCGATGTTGGGTCACTTTGGGGGAATAGGTTCTTTATGTTGTACGATATCAGGGACACAAGTGATGACGACCTCCGGCTCCACCGTGCCCCTCCTCTGCCTGATGGAACCAGAGAAACAACATTCCTTCATTGTTAGAAGTTCAGTGTTAGTCTTTGTGGCTCTTCTAGGACGTTGGCAGTCTCTCAGGAGTCATCCCAATCTTTTGTAATCAAAGTTGGGAATTTCAGTA
>JAKUCV010000544.1:0-12048 GCA_028386065.3 Turnera subulata | reverse complement strand
TTTTTTTACATAATATTAGCACTTAATATTTTATATTTTATATTTTAGTATTAGATTTCTAAGTTCAAAATTTTAAAAAATATACCACTTAATATTTTATACGGCCAGTACCGGCAATTGGAAAAAGAGGACCTCACTTAATATTTTATATGGCCATTAGTTTCAATTCCTTTTTTTCTTTCAGATTGGTTGAGCAGCAAGTTTAATGCGTATACTGTTAAAATAATTTTAAACCATACATAATATAAAAAAATAAAAAATTTATAAAGAAAATATATTTTTTTAAAAGATACTAACCAAGCCCGTGGAATCCACGGGTAGTGAACTAGTAGTTTTATAAAAACTTTATCTGCTCTAAAAAATACTAACGGTTTTGTTTGAAGTACAACTATTTTCCATTAATAGAGATAAGAACAGAGAACTGGCAATCATTTGAGCAATGCGAAATACAATGGATTGTATATTACTTGCACTGCTTAAATCAATTGAACTTAAATTTCATAAAAACAAATTAGAAACCTGCAAAGTAGTACCATTTGGATTGAAGTTTTTTTTTTTGTCGAAATT
This sequence comes from Turnera subulata, assembly GCA_028386065.3. NCBI lineage: Eukaryota > Viridiplantae > Streptophyta > Magnoliopsida > Malpighiales > Passifloraceae > Turnera > Turnera subulata. Next base: position 11,481 of record JAKUCV010000544.1, on the reverse strand, counting down.
TGGATTGAAGTTCTAGCTAGAGTTGAAAACTACTTTATATAGATTAGAGGAAAGAAGAAAATTCTGACAATGCTGAACGCGCAACGGTTTGTATATATCTTTTCTTCAATAAAAAAAGAGAATAGGGTGTTTATTTGATATTGACCCAAAAAGAAGAAAAAAGAGTAAAGAAAAGAAGAAGAAGAAAGAGGAACCAACTTTAGGCATGTGGTACAGCTGTAGAAGTTGAACAGCGCAGATGTCAGTTTTTCAGGGATTGGGCTCCTCTCCAGTTGTGGGTTACAGGATAAATTCTGTTACTCCAATCTCAACCGTTAAATTAAATCTAACGGTTGATAATTACTTTATGTTAAAAAGATAATTTTTCAATCCAAGATCTAGGAATCTAACGCCAGTATATTTCAGTTTCAAAAATCTCAAAACCCAATCCAAGGATAACTACATAAAAAGTAAAGAACAAAAGAATATACAGAATCAAAATATCTTCTACTCTTCTTGTACCAAGAGTTCTTTCCACGCATTAGTTTAAGAATGAGGGTGGATTTTGAAGGAGGAGAAGAATGGATTCTAAGGCTGGTTACAACTCCATCTGATTATTTAGCAAATTCACTCATCAGTTATTTTTACTCTACTCTTTGCAATAATCATCAGCCCATCTCTCAAAAAAAGAAAAAGAAATTCTTTCTTTTCAAATCTTTTTTTATCTCCCTCTCTCTATGTATTGTGTATAAAAATTAAATTAGGAGAAGATATCCTTTGTAGTTTTGTTGTCACTGATATCTGATGTTTTGTTTGGAGAAATCAGTTTGCAGATCCAAACAATTGAGAAGAAGAAAAGGAGGAGAAGAGGAACCAATTTAGTTTTTTGAATAAAGAAAATAGAAGTCAATTAAATATTCAGTATCACGTGCTTAGTAAAAAATTATCTTTTTAATATAAAATAATTATCAACCGTTAGATTTAATTAACGGTTGAGATTGGAATAACAGGATCTATCCTGTTATCCCTAACTGGAGAGGAGCCCAATCCGTTTTTCAGCCTTTTGAGCACAGCAACCAAAGGCATCAGCACGTTGCAGGCCTGTGACAAGTTGGATCCATCTCTAGCTAGGCCTAGGCTCATTTAAGGATACAGTCGGACCATTTTGAGGCCCATTTCATCCGTCAACTAATCATCCCAAAAAAACTCACCAGTACACCAACTATCAAGTCAAAGAAGATAACTCTGCTCATTTGGTCCAATCCAATCCAACAAATGGAAGTTGCTTGACTTGTACTTAACATCCTCAATTCATCACCCAGAAAAAAAAGAAAAGAGAACAAAATCCTTGATTCATTACCAGAATTGTAGACATGTCGTAATCGAGTTCTATTCCAGGTATATATAAAATAGTCAATGTGAGTCCCGTTGAAATTAAAGATTAGATGTTAAATATATTTTTATCAGAGAATGTTACATATGATACTGGACAGGCATTTCACATAGAGCATTTTGATGTAGGTTGGTTGGATTAAAATGTGTCCTAGTCTTTGATTTTTTGTGGAAAAAATGATAATGCATCGTCTTCTTTCTGTAATGTAACAACAAAACGAGCTTATGGTACAAACTTATTTGGTCATTAAAATGGGAACTGGAAGCGATGCTTGCATATCACACCTATAGCTTCCGGATCTTCTCCACCAAATATCTCTCTTTTTGTTAATAATTTTTCTTCCTGTATGAAAAAGACTCCAACATCGTTTTTGCATAAAATATCTAGCCAGTTCAGAGTGGGAAATTTTTTAAATAAAAATATTTGCATGATTGCCAATATTGCACGCAGTCGTTAATGAAATGTCTTTTTGAAGAGAAAAAAAAAATACAAGGGAAAATTGAAATATCTTAAGACTTCTAAAGCTACAATTGTTTAAACGTGGCTGGTCCAAGAAATTTAAGGCGATGGACTGGATGTGTGGAAAATGGACCAAAAATTACATAAGCTCGTGGAGGTATTATACTATTATCAGGCGGCCATTAATATAAAAGTAAAAATCCAATTAAATCCATCCCTGATCCCTCGACCTTCCCCTTTTATGCCCCTTTTTTTTTTTGATGAGGCCCTTTTATGCTATTAAACTCTCACCTTTACGTACAAGAAAAGTAGAACCAATGGCGGATGCCAAGCGTCACCACTGACCATGAAATTTAACCAAAACAAAATATACATTACATTTTAGCATTTTCTTACGGTGGAGTTCAGTGGGATTTCTAATTCTTTTGCCAATTCTAGCATCACACTACAATAACATCTAGTACTTCTAATTATTTAGATAAACAGGAACAATAAACAATATCTAGTTCTTCATTTCAATCACAGAGATAGAACCGAGACCCAATAGAACCCACTTCGGAGGAAGAACGGAAGACGTCTACACCACAAAGTAGTCTTCGCGTGAGAAAATTTATAGATCAAACTAGATTCCGTATATTTCCCATTATTCAGATTTCTCCAGAAGGCATGGATAGCATGATGATTTCTCTGGTGGTCCTCATTTTTTTGCCATTTAAGTTCATATTTTTAAGTCCCCTTGTTGTTGTGATATTAGCAAGACCATCATCGCCATACACTTTTTTATTGAGTTTTTTCAATCAAATTTTCGCTTTTGCTTCCCCATCGGGACAAATATTTAGGGTGGACCCGGAAAGCGTTCTTTGTGGCTAAGCTCACCTAATGGCCCATTCTAATCTCTTTGGTATCCACCTAAAAATATGCTTTTCACACTATAGTGTCACAAATACACCCCTCTGTCTCGACCAAATAAAACACCAAAATGGCCCTTAAAATCTATCCGGGCCAGAAGAAAACCCTTTTTTCCGGGGCTGAGAGAGCACACGTTTCAAGGACCTTTTCTATGACGTGTCACAAACGCAGTGGTCCATGTCACCTCCTCCCATGCGTGGCCATGAGTTTGTTCTAGTAAATAACAAAACTCAGGATAAGGAACCTTGAAGGCATGACGTTCTCAATAAATAATTAAATATATTATATATTCTCCCCCACATTATATCCTTGTTTTTCCCACCATAAAATATTTGATGATATTGTTGCGCACAAATGTTTTTTTTAATTATGATATCATTTACGGGGCCCACCTTCTTTGTTTTCACCATGGTAAACACGCATAAAAAATTCGGCGGGTTCTCCAATTTATCGCGGGCGGTCCCCGATAAGATGCGACTCGAAATGTTTATTTATATACCTTCGCTCCGTTTCTCGGATTATCGCATGAATAACCGCCGGATCTTACCAAAACATGTTTTGGATGTATTGCTATGTTTCATGTTTGATGAAGTTGGAACACTTTTTTTAGTTCTTCCTCCTAATTTATTGATGAATCCAGCATGATTTTGATGGGCGTATCCAGGGACAAATTTCTGGAACGACCAAATTATAATGCTATCTAGTTCATAGTTACTTAATTATATTATATGAGAAAATATCAAAAATTAAAAATAAAATTGCTACATCATAGAATAATAATTGTTTTGCGTTTTGTTCAAACCGATGACTAAAATCTCTGTAATGATGCACTCAGCAAGCACCGAAACAACTAGTACCATCCAAGAAAAAAGGCTGTCTCCATCCACGCACCATCTTTTATCTTGTAGAAAGAAATAGACGGTCATCTTTTATTCACCATTTGTGGAAGTTTTAGGCTGTAAGACATACATCTAATCACTAAAATCTTAAATACACATTCATTAATATTTGATATTATACCACTAAAGTGCTTTAAGTAGGATCCTAGGGGTTGGGCCCTTGCATGTATTTGATGTTGAGAACCTTTTATTTATTAATTAAATACAACTAAGATTTTTTTTTTTTGTCTTCACAAAGTTTATAATTCAAAATCTTACATAAGGATAACCCAACCAGCTACTATTAAAATCAACTCTAAATACTTGGTGATGAATTATTACAGTGACAAACACTATAATTTATATTTCCGTCCACATTCTTTATTACTTTGTAATGTTATGTCACTTTGTAATGGTGGGCAACTTTGTATAGAAAAATAATAGACGATAAAAGAGAAGAATTCGTTCCTCCTAGTGAGTGTTTCTACTCTCTCAAAGTTTATAGAAACACACTATTATCTTTAAAAGCATTTAAGGGTACTTAGGGTGTGCAGTAGGGGTATTTTTTTTTTAATTATACCCGCAATCAACACACCGATAGAGAGAATTTAACCATATTGGCTCCAGCTGTTTTAATAGAAGTATGTATTGTAATCTAATAATTCTCTAGCTGCACATGTTTATTTGTTAAGCGTATTAACATTTCCGACACTTGGTTTAATAGATATATCAAAACTCTCTTTTTATTATAATAAAAATAATTTGGATGTTAGATAGAGGGACTTAATTTGGGTTCTCATAGCACATAACCCTATAGAAAACGTTGAACAATGCCAAAACATAAAGTATCGCTAACTATATATGCAATAAAGGTAATACGATTATTCAATTTTTATTATAAAAAAAATAATGAACCGTTGTGATCCATACCTCCAAAATGATAAGGTATTGATTTTTCTAACATGTATTTGAACTTAAAAACTTACTTATAGTCCAAGGTCAAAGAACTTGCAGATTAAGTTGCCAAAAAAAGGATAATTAAACCTATCCACCAGGATAGGGTAAGAAAGACTACAGATTTAGTTTGAACGAGAAAAGAATTGTTCACAAGCATTGGAAGAAGAAAGTGTGAAAAACACATACCCACTACTACTACTACTGTCACGTTAGATGAACGGACGAGGTTCCAAAATAGAAGCGGCGAGAAATTAAGAAACTGGAAGAAGGGGGAGGAAGTTCTAAAAATATCACGAGATATAAAAGCAAAGCAACAGTAAGAAAATCATACTATAAAGAACGTTTAACCGTTAACTGGATAACGATTATTATTACTACCCGCAAATCTGCAATGACGGGAAAACCATATTATAGATGTGCGAGCCACGAGCGCCTTATAAATAAATAAATTTCCCCACACGAAACCAAACAAACCAAAACCCATTGGCTTTATTAATTAGTGATCATCACCACCACCACCTCCATACTTATCTCCTCCTCCTCTTCTTCTTCTACTCATTTTCCTCTCTCGCTTCCGCCATGGATCCTTACAAGGTAACTCCTCCATTTCCAATCCCGTATAATCCCCAACCGGAAACCTTAATTAATTTTTAGCTGCTTCATCATCTTTCGAATGAGTAGCTTCGTGTTTTTTATTTTATGATTTTTGATGGTTTTTGATGATGTTATGCAGCACCGTCCATCGAGCGCTTTCAATTCTCCTTTTTGGACTACCAATTCGGGGGCTCCTGTGTGGAACAACAACTCGTCACTGACCGTTGGATCCAGAGGTACAGTTTCTTTTGTTTTACCGGTCGCGATGGGGGGGCCTCCTCCTTGTCCCCTTTTTAGATAACATTTTTTTGGGTTGAAGAAAGTCATCCCTGTAATGTAATCATCATCAGAGTCCCTACTTTTGTTTTTTTCTTGATGTTGTTACTGTAGCTCCGTGCTTTGTTTTGCTTAATTTGTATTAGTATTAGTGTTCTCTGTTGTTGTTTTCCTCTTTTTTTAAGGTGCTACTGTTGGTGCGTTGAATTGTATTCTTAATTTGATTTGATGGATTCATTTTTGTGGTCTTCTTTTGTTTATTTCTTGTCATTTTATGTCTTTGGTCATTTTATTTAGCAGTAAAAGGTTGTCTCTCTTTTAGAAGTTATGTATTAAATCGATGAATTTACAGTTCATTTTTGACCTCCGGTGAATAAATTGAGCACAGAAGAGTAAACCATGGGTGGCTGCTGTGTCGTATAGGATAGGTGATTGCCAAAACAAGTTAAGTTTGAAATGAGATCCAGGTGATTACTGTTTAGGACTGAGTAGTTGTTTGATTATTTATACAAAATTAGAGCTTGAGTTGATGTTAGCCCCCCATCTGCTCCTAGAAACCATAACCTGCCTGAATCTAGGTTCAGCCACTGTCTTCTTTCTTGTGTGTGAGGGGATTGCAGCTTATGGTAGGTGGCAGAAATTAGCAGTTCTTTGCTGTTTAACCTTTTTCCTTTCTCATTTTCCAAACTTGGAGTCTTGGTTTGAGTTCTTTCTTTGTGCCTTGTATTTTTCTTTACCTTGTGTAATAAAGACCAGAATTTTTAAGCTTACCTGCCTTTTGTTTTCGGCAGGTCCAATCCTCCTTGAGGATTATCATCTCGTAGAGAAGCTTGCCAACTTTGATAGGGAGAGGATTCCAGAGCGTGTAGTCCATGCCAGGGGAGCAAGTGCAAAGGGTTTCTTTGAGGTTACCCATGATATCTCCCACCTTTCTTGTGCTGATTTCCTTCGAGCCCCTGGTGTTCAGACCCCCGTGATTGTCCGTTTCTCCACAGTTATCCATGAGCGTGGCAGCCCTGAAACCTTGAGGGACCCTCGTGGTTTTGCTGTCAAATTTTACACCAGAGAGGTAAGAGACAAAATTTTATCCTTACTGCTAAATGTTAGAGAACAAGAGGTGTTACATGAGCATCTTGTTGACAGAGTTTTAATTTCTTTCTGCGAAGCTGCATTCTGTGCTGAAAAGTTTATCTGTTTACATGATAAATCGTCTTTGTTTTCTGTTACTTTCTACGGAATACTTTATATGTATTGTCCTTGTTTAGTTGCTGCTATATATTCTCGTGATTCTGTTTCTGCACTGGTAAAATGCGTGTTTTGCACCCTTAAACGCTTACTTGGTGAACGGCATGTACACATCCTAGTGAACATCATGAAGCTTAATTGATGTTCTTACTGCGATATTGATGCTTTCCTCCTATCCCAGGGTAACTTTGATCTGGTTGGAAACAATTTCCCTGTTTTCTTCATCCGCGATGGGATGAAGTTCCCTGACATGGTTCATGCACTTAAGCCCAATCCTAAGTCTCACATCCAGGAGGACTGGAGGATTCTTGACTTCTTCTCCCACCATCCTGAGAGTTTACACATGTTCACCTTCCTCTTTGATGACATTGGTGTTCCACAAGATTACAGACACATGGATGGCTCTGGTGTTAACACCTATATGCTGATCAACAAGGCTGGCAAAGCACACTACGTCAAGTTTCACTGGAAGCCTACTTGTGGTGTGAAAAATTTATTGGAGGATGAGGCAATTAAGGTTGGAGGAGCAAATCACAGCCATGCCACTCAGGATTTGTATGACTCGATTGCAGCTGGTAACTATCCAGAGTGGAAACTTTTCATCCAGACAATTGATCCTGATCATGAGGACAGGTTTGATTTTGATCCCCTTGATGTAACCAAGACGTGGCCCGAGGATATCCTGCCTCTGCAGCCTGTTGGCCGTATGGTGTTGAACAAGAACATTGATAACTTCTTTGCTGAAAATGAGCAACTTGCTTTCTGCCCTGCTATTGTGGTCCCTGGTATTTACTATTCCGATGACAAGTTACTCCAGACTCGGATCTTCTCGTACTCTGATACTCAGAGGCACCGTCTTGGACCAAACTACCTGCAGCTTCCTGCTAATGCTCCCAAGTGTGCTCATCACAACAATCACCATGAAGGTTTCATGAACTTCATGCACAGGGACGAGGAGGTATAATGACTAGGTCTATCTAGCTGTGCTGCTTTGCCTCTTGTTAAAGTAACTCATGCCTCGGTCACACCTAAAATGGACCATGGCCAAAAATATCGGTCCTGCAAGTATTTGCTTGTGCGCTTACTATATGTTCTGAACAGTACTCTGATGCTATTTTCAGGTTAATTACTTCCCATCCAGGTTTGATCCAGCTCGTCATGCTGAGAGACACCCAATCCCTCCTGCTGTCTGCAGTGGCAGGCGTGAGAAGGTCAGTTTCTTTTCTCTAAATTTCAATCTTGTTATGAAGGGTTAAGCTTGAATAACCTTGTTTCTCTCATAAGTGAGAACTTGTGTGTGCAAGTATTATTGGTGTATTATGTTCTCTGTTAAGTACGGAACTATGATGGAGTTGCTGATCAAATCTTCCGTTTTTGAGTGGGTATTTGCCATCTATTATCATATTTTACATCGTGATTAAATGGTTAATGCAGTGCATCATTCCGAAGGAGAACAATTTTAAGCAACCTGGTGAGAGATACCGATCCTGGGCACCAGACAGGTAAATCAAGATTTTACACCTCTTTGGAAGGGAAGTTTAAGTTGTATTGGTTATAATGCCAAATTAATCTTATTGTTTCAGGCAAGAACGTTTCATCCAACGGTGGGTGAACTCTCTATCTGACCCACGTGTCACCCATGAGATTAAGAGCATCTGGATCTCATATTGGTCTCAGGTTAGACTCGTTTTCGCGTTGATATTTTTTTTCCTAAATAACACTTTTACAGCGCCATGATCATACGTAATGGTCAACAAATAAAACTGAATTTCTGTTGTCTTGTAGGCTGACAAATCACTTGGTCAAAAGATCGCATCACGTCTCAACGTGAGGCCGAACATTTGAAGAGGACTCTTCGCTTGCTGGATGTCTTGAGTGGCAGAGACTGAGGAGTAAAACTTTGTAGAGGAAGTCAGTTCAGAGAAATACAATCTGATGTCAATCTTTGATCGCTGTGCTGTGTCATAATACAAAAACAATCTTGCATGTCAATGTGACTCTTTGCATCGAATGTTTCTTAATAAATGGAACTTTTATGTTTTGTTAAACTTCTGGTTCTTTAAGATTGCATTGTTATGTGTTTGTACTCTTTGATTGATATTCCATTTTTCTGATTTATGCTTGTGCTGCATTTAGCTGGGCTTTTCATTAGAGGACGTTGTAGGCTTACCGCGTAGCTAAGCTTGATTGGTATGTTTTTTTTGTCGAATAATTTGCTAATGAGAGGAGGAAAACGTCCGAAATTCAGGAAAAGGAAAGGAAAATAGAAGGGTTGAGTAAACTTTCGTACGTAAATCTGATTATATGGTTGGAGGAGTGTCCGAGGTTTGCAGTTCTGTGATGCTCAAGCTTGGAACAGGGTGGTGTTAATAATAGATTTTCACATGAATAATTAAAGACGTATATTTATCAACTCTTGAGGGGATCATTTTCTTCCTGGGTTGCATTTGAACTTGGAAGGATGGCTCTGTTTCTGAAGTTTTTGTTTTTCTTTTCCATTTCATTTTTTTTCAAATCTAGGTTCGATCTCTAGCTTGCTTTGCATCCTCCTACTTTCTCACAAAGGCTCAAGCTTGCTCCCCTTCCTCATCCAAAATCTCAATGTTAGTTCGGTGTTGTTAATCAGGCCACTATGGAGGTCCTAGGGTGCCACGATTCTGGACACACTGGATTTGGAATAAGGCTTCACTTGCAAATCCTTCCAAGTCTCAAAAAGGTTAACTTAACATCAGTTGTTTTGTTGTTCAAAAAAAAAAAACATCAGTTGGTTTCCAGTGGCTCATCTTAACCAAAAATATTCAGTTATTCAAAGCTTCATCATGGAACAGGCCCATTCTTCGGCCTCCAAAAGGAAGATAGAATGGCTTACTTTGAGGACGACTCCGTCTTCAAAAGGTAGAAAGGCCGACTTGGGCTTTCAATGGATGAGTTGTTGTTGTTGGTCAATAATGAAATAATAGGCGTTGGGAGCAGATCTTGTACAGCAACAATAATCTGGGTAACAGTGTGACACGATCAAAACTTTCCAGGGAATAGTTTCAGGCCAGAGTTGTATGGAAGAACTTGGTCTCCTTCCTTGAATTTCTTGGGCTGAATCCTGCCGGAATCATAAGTTAAAAACAGGAGTGCTAAATAACAAAAACTGCAGGTTAGATTATTGCCATGACTAGAAAAAGAGTTTTCCTTCTCATGGACAGTGTTAACACCAAAATTCACAGACAGCAAAGGCTCGTCTTTTATGACACTTATGTTCCTGCTTGATAGGACGGTAACATGAACGTTTCTTTTTTTAGTGAAAACATGTAGGTTTCTTCAATGTTTCTTGGAAGTTTTGCTCATCTTTCTGGAAGATTGAGATCCCGAGAATACTGGCGAGTGTGAGTTTGAGCTAAAGATCATGTGATGGATGATTAATGCACTATTCCTCCATTACGCAATCAATTCCTATCGTCAAATACAATCAACTCAATTTAAATATAGACTTCACCCTTACTACAGCCTTATCTCTTCCAAATTTTATATACATATTTTGGATCGTCATTGGAAACGTGTACATGACAGCAACCTAGGCAGTATCGCCAATATCGAAACATCATCTAACGTCGGTGGGTTGTATTTTGTTATTACAAATTGTAATTAATCTCCTTTTTCATGAATCATTAATTAAACCACACGATTAGCAGCCAAAAAAACCATCTAACGGTGGGTTAAAACTTAAAAGTTTAACTAATGCGGATGACATGCTCCTTATTTCAACGATTAAATTACATTTTTGGTCCCTATACTCGGTCTAGATTGGATTTTCCTATTTTTCGGTTTTTTTTTTTTTTTATAGATTTTGATCCTTGCACATCAGCTCGATCGTTGGTATTTGGGTTAACAGCTTGAATCCTGGAGCCACATATTAGTAAGAGATTAGATTCATGCGTCTTGTTCCCGCCATTTTTTTGGCAGTGGAACTCTTTGGCTCTATGAGAAAGGAATCAATGGATGTATGCCACATTTGTAGCATAAAGACAAGATTCTGTTCTTAATCACTCAAAGATAGAAAGAAGAAGTGAAAACTGAAGAAGAGTGTATCTGTTTATACTTTTTCAACATAATTTTCAAGAAATTTTACAAAATTTTTGACATTGGAGAGTTTCACGCCCAATCTTGGAGAGGTTTCATTTTAACAAAATTTTGGAGCTCACAAACATTCTTTACCACCAATTGGTTAAGAGTTTCCAAATTTAGGACTAATTCGGGAAATTTGTTTACCCAAATTTGACCGAGCTAGTCCGGATTTGGAAGCACTGACAGAAATATAGTACCCTTTGGGGATTGAAAAGGTCAAAGTTGTTCTGCTTTAGACAAAACACACGGGGTTGACTACTTGTACTAATTGAATATATATATATATATATATATATATATATATATATATATATATATATATATATATATATATATATATATTTTGCAATGTACTGATTGTATCCAGTCTTACTTTCTTGACAATTCTCCCCTAGATACAGCTGCTATTGTGGAATGCATGCAAGAGGAGACCTGTTATGTGACACTGATTTTTGGTTAATGATGTTCACCAGACCAAAAAAAAAAAAAAGAAGAAATGTTCGCACACTTTAAAAACCAATAAGGTCGCAACTTGCAAGGAATTACTGGTGTTTTGGGCATTTATCGGTTGGAAATACTGGGGGGTGCAGGGCTCCAACAGAGGGTCAAGACTGGTAGGCGATAGTCAAGTCGCTTATTAGGAGCTAGGGACGTGCAATCTAATAATACTAATAA
>JAKUCV010000543.1:32563-133576 GCA_028386065.3 Turnera subulata | reverse complement strand
TTGATAGAGTCGAACTGTAAATGCACGGCCGTGCTCGGATTATGATATGGTGATATCATTGGTATCCGTTTTACACAGTTAACTCGAGGATCAAGAAACCGAGATTAAACATATACGAGATTGACATATTCCATGTCTCGGTTTAATCTGATAATGGGACGAAGGGACGATGACATGTTTCGAGGCATAGAGAATCAGTATTGATCTTGTCGTTCGGGTAGAAATGATGTGTTGCTAGACGCCGCTCTTTACTTATAATTATAAAATGAGAATTTTACAATTATTGTCGGACGTTACAAGTGCCTACAGGGTCACACACATAGAACCATTGATTCGAGCAGTTGGTTGAAGTGTGGTTGGACCATGGTTGGACCAGGTGTGGTTGGACCGTGGTTGAATCGTAGTTGGACCATGGTTGAACCAGGGTCGGTTTTGGCATAATTATTAGCTGAATAATTGACCAGACATTAGTGCTTTGGTAGTGTGTTATCATATTGTCCATTAGTGGAGACAAGGTAATGATGGTCATTACCTTTGGGGCCTAGTGTTGGCCATTAGTGCTTATTCTAAGCATAATGGTTGAGTTTGTTGGGATTTTTTGGTGTGTGATCTGATCACTCCTCTCCCTTCCCTCTTTCACCACGTTTTGCAGAGCTCAAAACACACCTCCTCTTCTCTTCTTCATCCTCTTTGTGAAAGAAAGAAGAAGAACCAAAACACCCAAAACACACAGCCCCGGTTTACTCTTGCTAGCACATCAGTCCGGGGAGCTCGTTCTTGGATTCGTGTGACGATTCCAGGAAGGTCACGGTTCGTGTGGATACCGTAGAGGAGCCAGGCCGTTGTCTTGTTCTCACTGATTCCATACAAGAGTTAGGTGAAACACCATAATCTTCCAGTTATGTAAATTTTGTTATACGGTTTATGCATGCTTCACTTGGTTCTTGGTTAGTTTCCGTACTTCTGCTGTGCATTTTATGTTCTATATGAAGTGTCATGTAGATTACGGAAACTTACAGACACCTACTCCACAAGCTACATCATCATCACAACCCAAAAATCAGCCAAATCAACCACCTCAACCACCTCCATTTATTCCTCCGTCCAAAAAGCCTGATGGGTTTTCCACAGGAAATGGACCATGGTTTTCCCTTGATGATGTTCCCCAGCATCGATGGAGAGAAAGATTGCAAGAATTTCAAGCCTGGATGGACAAAGAAGAATTACAAGAAAATCCACCATACTGGATCCATAAAGAATTCATTGCTCGTTCCACCGGCACTCTCAAAGAATGGTTCCAAAAGACCACCACAACAATTCTCCAGCAATTGTGTCAGGTTCCAACAACTTCTCAATTCCTGAATATATTGCATGATGAATTCATTGGTTCCCCCCCGGATGAAAATCGACACAGAATGACTGAATTTCATCAAAGAAAATGTTGTTCTTTACAACTTTCTGACCTCCAACGACACCATTCTGCCATGAGTAAGCTCTATTACACATTGGGAGCTACAGATGCTCATCGAGAAGTTTATTTGGCTTCCTTCGCGGAAAGTTTGCAGGGCTATGTTCTTAGTGCAATGGAATCCAGCAATCGAAGTATGTCTAATACATCCCTTGGAAAACTATACCAAATGATCCTCGCAGCCCGACAGACACTTTGTGATACTCAAAAAACTGTTCAAAGACCTTTCTAAACGCTCTCAGGATCTCAAAAGTATGTGCAACAACTCTTATCTGAAGATCAAATGCAAAGATAAGAATTGTTCTTGTTCCCGGAAGTCCAACCATATTGATCACTATCAAAAGCCTTCTCCAAAAAGGTCCAAAAAGAAGTTCAGATCCCGTTTTCCAAATTCAAATACTTCAAGAAGAAAGGGAAACGCGACAACAAAGGAGATAGATGCTTTATTTGCAAGAAAAAGGGCCATTTTGCAAAAAATTGCCCAAATCAGCCAGCTAAATCAGCAAAATTGGTTCAGCAAATCCAACAAAGCACTCAGGTCGACCTCGACAATGCAGATGTTGAATCATTATTTTCAGAAACTGAAGAGCCTGAAGAAGACACTGTCTTTGTTCTTGAACAAGAATCTGATACATCTTCCTCAACAACCTTTGACGATGAAGAATTTGATGATCGATATTTACCAGTTTTTCAAGCTCAAAAAGAAGCCCAAAAGTCCATTTTGTCCAAAAAAAAGTCACCATCCGTCAAGATACAGATTCTCCCATCCAAGTATGATAAGCCAATTCCCCTTATTGGTTTTGTTGATACTGGTGCTCACAAAAGTTTTCTCAATCCCAAGATCCTGCCTCCAAAGGTATGGGAGCCACACAAAGAGTATTTTCAAGCTGCAAATGGAGAATTATTCCAAACCAAGATGATCACCAAACATCGTATTGGAATACAATTCTTCCCTGGATGTGTTATCTGGACCAAAGTTCTTGGCACGAGTCTTCCAGATCGAGACCTACTAATAGGTTTTGATATCATTCAACAGGCAAAAAAACTTCAAATCCTCTCGCAAGGATTAAAATTCAAGAGGTTCTTTGCTCCTTATACCAATGTTAAGAAAATTTTTGCCCTCTCAGAGTGTCCAGTCCAATATGAGGAGATCAAGACAAAGTTGTTACAGTCCTGTGCTGACAGTCATGCTCAGTTCACGCATCCATCTCCCCTCTGGAAGAATGAAGACTTTTTCATCATGTTGCCTTTTAAGCTTAATGAAGACATCAATCCTACTAAGGCATCTCATCCAGGCATGACGCCCTCAGATTTACTTCTAGCCAGAGAAGAATGTTCACAACTGTTACAACAGGGTCTCATTGAACCCACCAAATCAGAATGAGCATGCCAGACGTTCTATGTGGAAAAAAGAACTGAGAAGATTCGAGGAAAAAAGAGGTTGGTAATTGATTACAAGCCTCTTAATCATTTTTTAAGAGATGATAAGTTTCCTCTTCCAAAGATCAATTCCATGTTCCTTCATTTCAACTATGCACGCATCTTTTCAAAGTTTGATTTAAAAGCCGGATTTTGGCAACTTGGCATTGACCCCAAGGATCGCCATAAAACTGCTTTCTGCATACCAGATGCTCAGTACCAATGGAAGGTTATGCCTTTTGGGTTAAAGGTAGCCCCTTCTCTGTTTCAGAAGGCAATGGTCCGTATCTTCCAACCCATTCTTTACCACACCTTAATTTACATCGATGATATCCTCCTATTCTCATCCTCGGAGGCAGAACACCTACAGCTTTTGCAACAATTTTATGACATAGTTCATTCTTATGGGATTATGTTATCGGAGAAGAAAAGTCACATCGGTGTTACAGAAGTTGATTTTTTGGGAATGCATTTCAAGAACGGTTCCTATCAGCCTGGACCTCATATTGCCCAGGAGTTATTGAATTTTCCAGATGAGAATCTCACGCCAAAGCAGGTCCAACAATTCTTGGGTATTGTTAATTACATCCGTGACTTCATCCCAAAGGTTTCGCACCACACCAGTCATCTGTCTAAATTATTAAAGAAGAAGGCCCCACCTTGGGGACCAGATCAGATTGAAGCTGTCAAAGTTCTAAAGCAGATCACTCAAAATCCACCTCCACTCAGAATTCCCACCAATGGCACAAGAATCCTCCAGACAGACACAAGTGATAAGTACTGAGGAGCGGTACTGATTGAAGAGATAGAGGATAAACGGAGACATTATTGTGCACGCCAGCGGCAAATTTTCAGATGCAGAGCTCCATTATCACACCACTCATAAAGAACTTTTGGCGGTCAAATATGGAATCAAAAAGTTTGAATTCCATCTTGTCAACCATCATTTTATCGTGGAAATGGACAACTCGTCTTTTCCAAAGCTGCTAGATTTCAAGAACAAAAGAGTTCCAGACAAGCAACTTCTGCGTTGGAAACAGTGGTTTGATAAGTATGACTTTGAAGTAAAGCATATAAAGGGGGATACCAATCTCATTCCTGACATGTTATCCCGACCATCCAAGACAGTCCATTTGGTTTTTGAATTCAACTTCATTCCTGTTATCTTCATGGCTTCATCCTCCTCTGAACCATACTGGCAACTTCCAGCCCAACCAGCAGCATGGACAGACATGGCAACCAACAACCCCAATTTCCCTGAAACTCTTCATCCCAAATCAGACCTCTACTCTATCCGAGAATTTGCAAGAAACTCTCTTTTCCATTACCTCACTATCTTCCTTCAAGAACAAGGTGTTAGTCTTTCCCAGACAATTCAGTCCCAATATTTTCCTGATCACCCTTTCAGAAGGATTAGTCTTATCCATTGCTATGATTTTTCTGAAGATGAACTCTGGTACAATTGGTGCCTGTTCACTCTTTATTATGGCATATTCAGGATCAAGGCTCTCGATATGTTTGAATTCCTCATGGATGCAGAAAACAATTCCTCTAATCAGTGGACTTTTCTCCAGTGGATGGCCCCACTGAGTCAGTGGCGCACTTGGATTAAAACAGCTCTTGATATGCATCCATCTCAGCAGCGACCACTACTTTACATGACATTTTCTGCACACCGACCCTATCGTGGAACACCTCCACGACCTCATCCTGTTGTCAGACCATAGGAATCTTATCTTGCATCACCACCACCAAGGTCCCTTGTAGAATACCATCGAGTACCACCAGCTCATCCATGTACATCCCCATCAAAAAGCTTCCTTCGAAGAGCTTGGAACAGTTTATGTCTCCTTAATGGTTTCAATTATGAGGTAGCCAGTCAAGTTTCTTCCACTGTAATGGTACCACTGTCTCCCACTCCACCTCCGGTCCCACAGGCATTATTTCAAGATTCGCAGAATCCATATTATCAAGCAACCTGTCAAATGGATGCTACCTGGGATTCTGATGAGACCGAAGCAAATTATTGGCGTGACCGAGATGCCCGTGATGCCCGAGCTGCACGCGCCTCAGCAGATGATAGCGATGATTCAATGGTGGACCCAGAAGATGCCAATCTCAGTCCAAGTCACGAGTCAATTAACAAATAATGGCACTCTCTTGTCACTATCTGAGTCTGTATAATAAATAAAGTGGAAATCTGCTGTCCCCCACTACTTTGCTTTATGTCGTGTCAGTCTGTGGTCATGGTACCACTCAGTATTGTCTTATTACTTTAATAATTAAGTTAGAAATGTAAGTAGTGATGTAAGTTGGAAGAGACCCCCAACTATAAATATAAGGGTTTTCAAGTTGTATGAATCAGAGGACATGTTCTGATTCAATCTTCAGACTTGTTTAATAAACTATGGCTTTCTAAAACACTCTTTTTGATTTTCGAACACTCATAGCTTAGGGTTATGAAACTGATTATTGATTTTCCTTGATCCTGCAAGAACGATCCTTCTGATTAACTGGGTTACAAAAGGGCTTGAGATTTGATTGCCATCTTAAGTATGGATCCTTCTATCTCGCCTGAGTAATCAGTTAACTTGAAGGCTCTCATCCCTTGTGTGGTAGCGGAGCCACAAATAACTCAACCTACGGGATGAAAGCCCGCAGGTGAAGGGTGAGTCCGAAGTGCTCACAACCATGGATAGACGATCAATATGCAACACTATAAATTACTCAAGGTAGAAAACACAGGCGTAACAGCCAAGATAAACCAATCCAAAATGCTCGACCCAAAACCGGTCCAAGACCAAAAAGACTCAAATAAAAATCCAATTTCCAAATTTATCTTTTCCGGGCCCCGTCACGGATAAGCTAGGGGTCAGTGGACCAAGAGTTGTATAAAGCCCACGGTCTGGTTTGGTTCTCTCGGGTCCCTAGCTGTAGGGTTTTATCATTGGGTCCCTATCTGTAGGGTTTATATTAGTGCCCTATCTGTAGGGTTCGTATCTGTACGAATAGTGTTCATTGGGTCCAGTACCGGTGGTGTTTTGTCAGAATTTGGTAGCTCAGCATGGTGATGAAACCACGTGACAATTATATTATCATCATTCAAACCAAATCACAGGGATCAACATCCCTAACCAAAATACCGGGATAGACATCCCATCCAAAACCGAGGATCGACATCCTTATCACAAATTTTATTTATTCCATTATACTTTATACCGAAAGACACAGTGATAAACATCCCAAAACTCAACACGGGGATAAACATCCCAAAAACAATCAAGACACTGGGATTAACATCCCGAAACAAATCACAACAAATGCAACACTCAACAGTGCAATAATCATCAAACACAACAACCGAGTAATATAGGCACATATTGAAGGAAATCCATCCTCACCTTGGCCGATTACTCAACTCCGGAGACAATGACCGGTCCAAAGTCGGCTCCTCGGGAAACTGCCCGATATTATAACCTATACAACAAAATGACATGTTCATATAAATGCACATAATCGGTATGCTATGATGCCATAAAGTGTAAATCGAACTCATCGGTAAAACATCTAGATTATATATCATAAAACCCTTTTTAAACATTTTTCTGAAAATATATCATATGTATATAAGGTTACAAAAATATATTTCCAAAACTATTAAATCAAAACATTTTTATAAAATAATATACTTTTTCCAAAATAATAATTACCATAATTTTTCTGGAAATTATAACATATGTATATATTTTCCATAATATTTCCATAAAAATTATTATACTTTCCAAAATATAATTTCCAAGTATTATTTTCTTTAGAAAACTCCATTTCCAGAAAGTATAATCATATAAACTTATTTTTTGAAAATAAATACGAATTTATAAATATACATATATATTTCCAAACATAAAATACTTTTCCAAACAATTATATTATCAAAATAATTATATATTTCAGAAATATAAATCATGTATATCATATATATTTTTCAAAGTTAATTACCATAATTTTCTAGAAAAATAATAATAATATGTTATTTCCAGAAAATATATCATGGTATATATATATATATATATATCATGGTATATATATATATATATATATATATCTTTTTTTCCAAAATTAACATAATAATAATTTTCAAAACAAAATATAGTTATATTAATTTTTCCAAGCATCAAGATATATATATTTCCAAAACGCATAATTTAAAACTTACTGTGTTTCCAAAATAATATATAGATATTTTTTTCCAGAGTTTAAATACCTTCAAAATAGCATTTATATATTTATATACATTTTTTTAAATTAAAAACTGAAACTAGTCGCAACCCGGATCCAGACCCAGGCGCGGCCCGGACAACACTCGCGGGTCACCCGACCTTACTTGCGGGTTTGCAGCGGCGCGACGGCGATGGCGGCGCTAGAGCGCGGGGGAAGGCGAGCACAGGCAAGAGGCGACACTGGCGATGTCGCTGGTACTGGCGGCTGCAGGTGGCGGTGCGAGGCGCGGGGGCAGCAAGGCAGGGAGGTGGATCCGCGGGTCTGCCGACGGGTCAACGGCGCGTCGCGGCGTTTCCGGCGTTGGAAGAGCTAGGGGGCGACGACTTCGAGGTCGCCATGGCACGGCGAAGGCGATGGTGTCGCGTTTCCGGCGATGGAAGAGCTAGGGGGCGACGACTTCGAGGTCGCCATGGCACGGCGAAGGCGATGGTGTCGGCAGTGCAGCGAACAGCGGTGTGGAACTCTTCGATGTGTACGGTGACCGGGAGAGGTGGGTGACGCACTGTTCACTCTTTCTTTTTTTTTTTCTTCCATTTCCTTTTCTATTTTCTTCTCTTTTCTTTCTATTTTTCTTTCATTTTTTTTCTATTTTCTGTATTTATTTTTTTCTTCCTCTCTTTTTTTTTTCTTTTCCCTCTTCCTTTTTTTTCTGATTTCTATTTCTTTTTTTCTTTTTGTTTTTTTATTTCTTTTCTTTTTCTCTCCCTCTCTCTTTTTCTTTTTCTTTTTTCCTTCTTTTTTTCCCCTCTCTTCCTCTCCTCTTCCTTCTCCCTTTCTTCCTGCTTTCTTCTTCTTTTATACAAAAACTTAGCCGCCATCAATAATGCAGGCGGGTCCGATCCGGACCAGAAAATAACTGATACCCCGTTAGTTATTTTCCAGTGTAATTTTTCTGAGGATTTCGGGACCCGAAAAATACCAACTTTGGTCCGTAAAATCAATGGAAAAATCCCGAGCGCGGGAAAAGACTCGGTTACGAAAAACGATAACCGATTTACCTTGAATTAATTACCCAAGATTAATTCTTTCGGTAAATCACTGTAAAAAGACTTTTACAGTCCCGGTAAAAATCCAAATTTTTACCCGGGCTGTTACATAACTAACAATAAGTATGTAACAGCCCGGGTAAAAATTTTGATTTTTACCGGGACTGTAAAAGTCTATTTACCGTGATTTACTGTTGAATTAATCTTGGGTAATTAATTCAAGGTAAATCGGGAGTCGTTTTTCGAAACCGAGGGTTTTCCCGCGCTCGTGATTTTCCCGTGGATTTTTCGAAACTAAGTTGGTATTTTTCGGGTTTCGGAATTTCTCAAAAAATCACACCGGAAAATAACTAAGGAGGTATCTGTTATTTTCTGGTCCGGATTGGATTCGCCCGTAATGCAAACGAAATTTTATTATTGATTCACATGATCAATAGTAAAATTTTCAGTTTATTTAAGGGAGGCAGCTGGGAGAAGGCAGAAGAGAAAAAGAGAGGAAGAGAAAAAAAGGGAAAAAAAGAGAGAAAAAGAAAAAGAAAAGAAAGAAAAAAAAGAGAAAGAAATTCGGAAAAAAAATCAGAGGAAAAGAAAAAAATAAGGAAAAATGGAAGAAAATAAAAAAAAAGAAGAGGTGAACAGTTGCCACCTTCGCCGCCTCCTCGTTACTCTGCTCGCCGGACCAAACCCCGCCGTCTCGAGCTCCACCGCCACATCCAGGAAGGTCGCCGTCCCGTCGCGACCCCGGAGCCACCTCCCCCGATTGATTCCGCCGCCGAACGCGCGCGCAGGAGGCGTTGACCCGCCGGTTTCCCCGCGGATCTGGCTCTCTTCCTCACTGCTCCGCCACCGCGCCGCCTCGCGCCGAGAAAGCACCGCCCCTGGAGTCGCGCCAGCTTCACCGACCTCGCGCTGGCCTTCCCTCACGTTGCCGCGCCGTCGACCGCCGTCCCTAAGGTAAGATCCGATTCGCCTGGGCGGGTTGCAACCGGGTCGCGCCTCCCTGGGTCGGGTTGACGGGTTGGTTCGTTTTATTTTTTTTTTTTTTATATATATATACATGTATATCTATTTTGCTGTTAATTATTTGGAAAAAAATATATATATTTTTATATTTCGAAAAATATGGTAAATCTGTGTTATGGTTTATGGTTATGAAATATATATATACCCTGAAAAAAATAATTAAGATGTGTTTTGGAAAAACTAATATTACTTGAAAAAAAATATATATACCTTGAAAATAATTTTTGGAAATTAATATGTATATTATTTTCATCTGGGAAAGTGTGATTGTGGTTTATGTAAATGAATATGTATTTTGTAAATTTAAGTTAATTATATTTGGTGTTGGAAAATTAAATTGTATATGTATATAGAAAAAGATAAATACTATATATTTTCTGAAAAAGATAATTAATTTTCTGTAAATTATGGTAACTGGTACCTTTTGGGAAAATATGTAATTATGGTATACATGATTTATATTTCTAAAATATATAATTATTTTGATAATGTAATTATTTGGAAAAGTATTTGGAAATATTATTGAAAATAAATACATATATTATAAATTCCAGAAAAATTATGGAAATTATTATTTTGGAAATTATAATTATTTTATGAAGATATATTTTAAAAAGAGTTTTAATTAAAGTATGGTACCGAAATTATATTCGGAAATACGTACGGTAAATATTTTCGGTAAAAGATAATAATAACGGATATGAACCGGGATGGGTAATTTTGCAGTATTGGCATCATGACATACTCTTATGTGCATTTATGTGTATGTATGATTTTGTTGTATAGGTTTGGATATCGGGCAGTTTCCCGAGGAGCCGGCGTCGGACCGGACATTGTCTCCGAAGTTGAGTAATCGGCCAAGGTGAGGATGGATTTCCTTCAATATGTGCCTTATTACTCGGTTATTGTGTTTGGTGTTGTTGCATTGTTGGATGGTGTGCTTTTGTTGTGTTTTGGCTTTGGATGTCTATCCCGGTGCTTGTTTGGTATTTTTGGGATGTTTATCCCCGTATCGAATTTCTGTGTCTTTTGGATTAAGTAATAATGGATTACTAATGAATTGTGATGAGGATGTCGATCCTCGGTATTTTGGTTAGGGATGTCGATCCCTGAGTTTGGTTTTTGACGACGGTAATATAATTGTCACGTGGTAAGTAGTGGTACGACCGGATGGTTAGAGACTGTTTTGTGGTGGCCATGATCTGGGTTCGTGTGATAAGCATGTCTATGCTTGGGATGTCTATCCCGGTTTGTTATTTTTGGGATGTCNGTAAGTAGTGGTACGACCGGATGGTTAGAGACTGTTTTGTGGTGGCCATGATCTGGGTTCGTGTGATAAGCATGTCTATGCTTGGGATGTCTATCCCGGTTTGTTATTTTTGGGATGTCTATCCCTGGGTTCTTTTTGATCTGGCACCAGGAACAGGTTGATAACCTGGTACGACCCTAGCTTATCCGTGACGGGGCCCAGAAAGATAAAAATTGGATAATTGATTTTATTTGAGTCTTCTTGGTCTTGGACCGATTTTGGGTCGGGTCTTTTGGTTTGGTTGACCTTGAGTAATTTTTAGTGTCCATATTGATCGTCTTTTCATTGTCGTGAGCACTTCGGACTCACCCCTCACATGCGGGCTTTCATCCCGTAGGATGAGTTGTTTCATGTACAGGTTGGGTGCATTCCAGACAGGCTGCTGCGTTATCCCTTGGACGGGCTCGGATCCATAATTTGCATTTGTGTCGCATACAGTGTCATGTGAGTTTTAAAGTCTTCCGCTGTGCATATTATTATTGTTGTTGGGCCATTGGGCCGGTTTTGTCATCTATGATGTTTTTATTATAGGCTGTTGAGCCCGGATATTTGTTGTGTACACTGTATGCTGGTCTTATCTTGGTTGGGTTGTTACAGTTCCGGCTTGTGTTTACTGTGTACGGTAAATACGGGTCGGGGCGCTTCATTTTGGTAGCGGAGCGGGCGTTAGGTCTTGTTGGGCAGTCTTTGTGTGTTGTTGTCTTGTTTGCATAGTTCGCTCCAGTTGTTTATTATTTAATATCATTTAGTTAAGTGCATAATGGATCCAGTCAAGGGACGCCAGCTGTCGCGGAACATACACATATGAGGTAAATGATGCCATAATATGCGAAAATACGAATATTATTAATACTGATAATATTGGAAATACAAGAGAAATATTACATTGATTTTTGATAAAAGGAAAAATTACATTGATATTTTATAAAAAGGAAAATATTACAACGATTTTTGATATTTTATAAAAATAAGAAAATACATTTAACGATTCGGAACGACGTTGACGCGGAAGCTGTTTGGATCGCTGTTAACGTTGACCGTGACTCTGTCGCTCCACGAGAACCACATGCCGCCTCTGTCTCTCTGGCCAGGAATCTCGAACCGGTTAGCTTGAGGGAATCGGAGTGGAATCAGACCGTGATCGTCCCGTGGTTGCCACTGTGTCTCCGTCAGAAGAACCATGTTTGGTTTGTACTGGTTCTTCAGGTCCCTCAGAGTGCGTGAGAACTCTTGGGCACGTCTTGCCACTCCTCTGCAGTTCCACACTAGTAGTCGTGCCTTTGGCCAGGTTGGAGGTAGCCGAGTCATTCTGGGCATGCTTTGAGCCGTCATCGAGAGCTGGTAGTAGGCACCTTGCTCCACAGTCTGGCAAGTGGACTCCAGGTTGAACTCCTGTGGCCTTTCGGAGATGAAGAACATCACGGAATTTGCCGATCCATAGAATGAGGTCCTCAGTGTTCCATGGTCCTCTAGGAAGGACACCTCTTCCATGGGAGTGACGAAGAATCTTGAGGAGTAGAGCTCGTCGACAAAGACCAGTCGCGACATTCTGCCGAGCTCGTTCGGTAGCTCTTCAGCGCGCTCGTTGACCATGCTGTACGCCAGTCGGTTTCTTCTGCCAAGATTGGCACCTTCGACGAAGAAAACTGAAGATGGAGCAGGCATGTTGATTCGGACGCGTAGGTGTTGTGGTTTTCAGCGTTTTGTGGTTTTGTTTGCCTGAGTGTTTTGTTTGCTTTTAAAATGCTTTTGATGATTTACACATCACCGCTCCTTCTTTTATACTCTTATGGGGAGCGTGATTACCGTTTTTGATTTTCAAGATTTTGTTTTTGAATTTTACCGTTGCTTTAATTAATGCCTTGTTACTTTACGCGTTTTTCGGACTACCGTGCCAGAGTTTTTCAGCCTTTTCCTAACTCATGATTTTCCTTCGCTCTGGCTACTTTGTCTTTTCTTTTCATGGCTTTATTATATTTTTCTGCATCTTTTATCACATGCATCCGTGACCGTTGAGGTTAGACAGATGGGACCACACCTCGAGTAGAGTGCATGTGCGACAAGTTTACAGCTGTTCGGACATCATGGAGAGATACGAGACGAGACAGATGTTTTGGCTCATTCGGAAATTATGAACAAGTGGGTATCGTTTCTTTCGAGGGACACAGGACGTGCTCGTGATCATCGCCTTGCGAGTTAACGGACGTCACCGTTAGTTGTAAGTTACGTTTCGTGATTCGAGGATGTTCACGTCCGAAACGAGCACCGTTCACAAAAACATATTTTGTTTTAATTTCCTTTTTGTTTTGAATTTGGTTAAACGTTTTTGTTTTAATTTCTTTATGTTTTGATTTTGTTAAACGAGTTTTGTTTTTAGTTTTTTTTCTTTGATTTTATATTCTTATAGTCGACTTTTATTTTGCTTTGAGATGTTTTATTTTCCGTTTAACATGAGATTTCATAACAAGAGATTTTGATTTAAAAGGAAATTTATTTATTAATATCATAAAGGTTTTACAACAGGAGAAGAAGTACTCTATGGAGATACTTGCTTCTCTAGATCTTTTACAATCTTTTTGACATTTTCCATGTGCCGGAAGAGCTCCATGCACGCCAGCTCGATTTGCGCCACCGCCGAGCTGATCTTCTTCAGCGAGAAGTTCAGTTGCGTCAGCTTCTGTTGCGGAGTGCTGCTCTCAGCTACCGCCATGCCCTTGCGATCTTCAGCCTTCTTGCTGGCACGTTTCTTCCGTCGTTTTGGGGAAACAACCAGGTGCTCCTTCAGACCGATGATGTTGGACTTGAACCGTTTCTTTGGAGGCTCTTCATCGGAGCTTGTTGGGAAAGCTGTGCCGCCGATGTAGTTGTTGTTCTCGGAGTCTGAGGTAGTCCTTGATCTCAGTGGAGAGTCCATGACTGTGTGTGAGTATGCCAGTCATGATATTTGGTATTTATAAGCGGGTGAGATGTCGCTTAAGGGTATAAGCGGTATCTCATGTTGAGGTTGGATACCTGGCAGAGTGTGCCAGAAGCTTATCGTGGTAGGACCCACTGAAACGCCCCGACCCGTATTTATCGAACACAGTAAACACGAGCCGGAACTGTGACAACCCAACCAAGATAAGACCAGCATACAGTGTACACAACAAATATCCGGGCTCAACAGCCCATAATAAAAACATCATAAATGACAAAACCGGCCCAATGGCCCAACAACAATAATAACATGCACAGCGGAAGACTTTAAAACTCACATGACACTGTATGCGACACAAATGCAAATTATGGATCCGAGCCCGTCCAAGGGATAACGCTGCAGCCTGTCTGGAATGCACCAAGCCTGTACAACAAACAACTCATCCTACGGGATGAAAGCCCGCAGGTGAGGGGTGAGTCCGAAGAGCTCACGACAATGGAAAGACCATCAATATGGACACTAAAGTTACTCAAGGCCAAAAACAATAAAAAACCGACCAAAAGACTCAAACAAAATCCAATTATCCAATTTTATCTTTCCGGGCCCCGTCACGGATAAGCTAGGGTCGTACCAGGTTATCAACTTGTTCCTGGTGCCAGATCAAAAAGAACCCAGGGAAAGACATCCCAAAAATAACAAACCGGGATAGACATCCCAAGCATAGACATGCTTATCACACGAACCCAGATCATGGCCACCACAAAACAGTCTCTAACCATCCGGTCGTACCTCTACTTACCACATGACAATTATATTACCATCATTAAAAACCAAGTCACAGGGATCGACATCCTTGTCACTATTCATTATTAATTCCATCTACTTATTCCAAACGACACAAAAAAAATCAATACGGGGATAAACATCCCAAAAATACCAAACAAGACACCGGGATTAACATCCCGAACCAAAACACAGCAAAAGCACATTCGACAATGCACAATCATCAAAACATGATAACCGAGTAATATAGGCACATATTGAAGGAAATCCATCCTCACCTTGGCCGATTACTCAACTTCGGAGACAATGACCGGTCCGACGCCGGCTCCTCGGGAAACTGCCCGATATCCAAACCTATACATCAAAATCATACATACACATAAATGCACATAAGAGTATGTCATGATGCCTATATTACGAATTAATTCCATCCCGATTACTTATCCTTTATTATTTCCATTTATCGAAAATATTTAACCATCCGTATATCCGAATATAATTTCGGTACTATATTTTAATTAAAACTCTTTTTTAAAATATATTTTCATAAAATAATTATAATTTACTAAAATATTAATTTCCATATTTTTTTCCAGAAAATAACAACCTATTTATAATTTTCAGAAAGTATTTATATAGTATTTATCTTTTTCTAAACATATATAATAATAATATTTTCCAATGCAAAATATAATTAACTTTAATTTCCAAAGTACATATTTATATATATACTCCACAATCATAATTTTCCAGCCAAAATAATATACATATAAATTTCCAGAAATTAATTTCAAGTTACATATATATTTTTCCAATTAATAATAGTTTCCAAAACAAAATTTAATTATTTAACCAAGTAAATATATTTATATTTTAATGAAAATACCAGAGTTAAATTGGCAGTAATTTACTCAAAATAACTATATAATTAATTTTTTTTCCACAATTACATATCAGATTATCAATAAATAATGTATATATAAAAATTTTTTTTTTTTTTAAGGACTGGGCTGAATAGTATCGGCCCAGACCAAGGCAACAGCCCGGCCCGGCCCAACACCACACAGCCCGATCACACAAAGCCCATATACAAGGCGCGACCCGACCAGAGGCATCCGGGTCGAACGCGGGTTCGGGTCTGCTCACCTTGGTTCTGCAACGACGGCGTCGCGACGAGGCACGGGAGAAGGCGAGCGGCACAGCACGACGTCGGGGCGGCACGAGCGGCGCGGGGGCGGCGGAAAACCAGCGCTGCATCGCCGGCAGGAGACGGAAGACACTGAGAAGCTAGATCCGTCGGATCTTCCGGCGGGTCAAAGGCTCCACGGCGCGCGTCAGGCGTCGGAACGTCACGGGGGCGACGGAGGTAGATAGGCGACGGCGACGCGAGTCCCATGGCTGTGGCGGTGAGTCGAGACGACGGCCGGAACTCCAGTCGGTGTACAGTGTTGGAGGCGCGGGAGGGTTACAAACTGTTCACCTCCATTTTCTTTTTTTTCTTCCTTCTTTTTTTTGTTTTTTCTTCCTTTTCCTGAATTTCCTTTTCTTATTTTTTTCTAATTTTCTTCTCTCTTTTTTTTGATTTTCTGATCCCCCTTTTTTTTATTTCCATTTCTTTTTTTTCTTTTCCTGATTCTTCTTCCTTTTTTTTTCTTTTTCTTCTTCTTTTTTTCTTCTTTTTCTTTTTTTCTATTTTCTCTCTTTTCTTTTTCCTCTCTTTTTTTTTTCCTTTCTTTTTTTCTTCTTCTTCTCCTCTCCCGGCTCTCCTTCCTCAGCTTCCTTTTTATAAACCTGAAAATTACTATTGAGCTTGTGAATACCAATAATACGATTCGTTCGTATTACGGGCGAATCCGATCCGGACCAGAAAATAACAGATACCTCTTTAGTTATTTTCCGGTGTGATTTTCCGAGAATTTCCGAAACCCGAAAAATACCAACTTAGTTCCGAAAAATTCACGGGAAAATGACGAGCGCGGGAAAACCCTCGGTTTCGAAAAACGACTCCCGATTTACCTTGAATTAATTACCCAAGATTAATTCAACAGTAAATCACGGTAAATAGACTTTTACAGTCCGGTAAAAATCCAAAATTTTACCCGGGCTGTTACACCCACGGATAAGACGGAATTTCGGGGACGAAATTTTTTTTAAGGTGGGTAGTCTGCAACAACCCGGGTAAAAATTTTGATTTTTTACCGGGACTGTAAAAGTCTACTTACCGTGATTTACTGTTGAATTAATCTTGGGTAATTAATTCAAGGTAAATCGGGAGTCGTTTTTAGAAACCGAGGGTTTTCCCGCGCTCGTGATTTTCCCGTGGATTTTTCGAAACTAAGTTGGTATTTTTCGGGTTTCGGAATTTTTCGGAAAATCACACCGGAAAATAACTAAGGAGGTATCTGTTATTTTCTGGTCCGGATTGGATTCGCCCGTAATGCGGACGAAATTTTATTATTGATTCACATGATCAATAGTAAAATTTTCAGTTTATTTAAGGGAGGCAGCCGGGAGAAGGCAGAAGGGAAAAAGAGAGGAAGAGAGAAAAAGGAAAAAAAAGAGAGAAAAAGAAAAAGAAAAGAAAGAAAAAAAAAGAGAAAGAAATTCGGAAAAAAAAAGAAATCAGAGGAAAAGAAGAAAATAAGGAAAAATGGAAGAAAATAAAAAAAAAGAAGAAGAGGTGAACAGTTGCCACCTCCCCCGATTGATTCCGCCGCCGGACGCGCGCGCAGGAGGCGTTGACCCGCCGGTTTCCCCGCGGATCTGGCTCTCTTCCTCACTGCTCCGCCACCGCGCCGAGATAGCACCGCCCCTGGAGTCGCGCCAGCTTCACCGACCTCGCGCTGGCCTTCCCTCACGTTGCCGCGCCGTCGACCGCCGTCCCTAAGGTAAGATCCGATTCGCCTGGGCGGGTTGCAACCGGGTCGCGCCTCCCTGGGCCGGGTTGGTTCGTTTTATTTTTCTTTTATATATATATATATATACACATGTATATCTATTTTGCTGTTAATTATTTGGAAAAAAATATATATTTTTATATTTCGAAAAATATGGTAAATCTGTGTTATGGTTTATGGTTTTGAAATATATATATACCCTGAAAAAAATAATTAAGATGTGTTTTGGAAAAACTAATATTACTTGGAAAAAATATATATACCTTGAAAATAATTTCTGGAAATTAATATGTATATTATTTTCGTCTGGGAAATTGTGATTGTGGTTTATGTAAATGAATATGTATTTTGTAAATTTAAGTTAATTATATTTGGTGTTGGAAAATTAAATTGTATATGTATATAGAAAAAGATAAATACTATATATTTTCTGAAAATTATAAATACGTAATTAATTTTCTGTAAATTATGGTAACTGGTACCTTTTGGGAAAATATGTAATTATGGTATACATGATTTATATTTCTAAAATATATAATTATTTTGATAATGTAATTATTTGGAAAAGTATTTGGAAATATTATGGAAAATAAACACATATTTTATAAATTCCAGAAAAATTATGGAAATTATTATTTTGAAAATTATAATTATTTTATGAAGATATATTTTAAAAAGAATTTTAATTAAAGTATGGTACCGAAATTATATTCGGAAATACGTACGGTAAATATTTTCGGTAAAAGATAATAATAACGGATATGAACCGGGATGGGTAATTTTGCAGTATCGGCATCATGACATACTCTTATGTGCATTTATGTGTATGTATGATTTTGTTGTATAGGTTTGGATATCGGGCAGTTTCCCGAGGAGCCGGCGTCGGACCGGACATTGTCTCCGAAGTTGAGTAATCGGCCAAGGTGAGGATGGATTTCCTTCAATATGTGCCTTATTACTCGGTTATTGTGTTTGGTGTTGTTGCATTGTTGGATGGTGTGCTTTTGTTGTGTTTTGGCTCGGGATGTCTATCCCGGTGCTTGTTTGGTATTTTTGGGATGTTTATCCCCGTATCGAATTTCTGTGTCTTTTGGATTAAGTAATAATGGATTAATAATGAATTGTGATGAGGATGTCGATCCTCGGTATTTTGGTTAGGGATGTCGATCCCTGAGTTTGGTTTTTGACGACGGTAATATAATTGTCACGTGGTAAGTAGTGGTACGACCGGATGGTTAGAGACTGTTTTGTGGTGGCCATGATCTGGGTTCGTGTGATAAGCATGTCTATGCTTGGGATGTCTATCCCGGTTTGTTATTTTTGGGATGTCTATCCCTGGGTTCTTTTTGATCTGGCACCAGGAACAGGTTGATAACCTGGTACGACCCTAGCTTATCCGTGACGGGGCCCGGAAAGATAAAAATTGGATAATTGATTTTATTTGAGTCTTCTTGGTCTTGGACCGATTTTGGGTCGAGTCTTTTGGTTTGGTTGACCTTGAGTAATTTTTAGTGTCCATATTGATCGTCTTTCCATTGTCGTGAGCACTTCGGACTCACCCCTCACCTGCAGGCTTTCATCCCGTAGGATGAGTTGTTTCATGTACAGGTTGGGTGCATTCCAGACAGGCTGCTGCGTTATCCCTTGGACAGGGCTCGGATCCATAATTTGCATTTGTGTCGCATACAGTGTCATGTGAGTTTTAAAGCCTTCCGCTGTGCATATTATTACTGTTGTTGGGCCATTGGGCCGGTTTTGTCATTTATGATGTTTTTATTATGGGCTGTTGAGCCCGGATATTTGTTGTGTACACTGTATGCTGGTCTTATCTTGGTTGGGTTGTTACAGTTCCGGCTTGTGTTTACTGTGTACGGTAAATACGGGTCGGGACGCTTCAAAGTAAATAATTTAATGGTGACAAGTTCGAATTTCCATTAAAGGGAAACCTTATCAACCATTTACTCATAGTATATAATATACAATAAGAGTTAAATTCTTACGTTTGAAAATATAAAGAAAAAATAAGATCAAGATTACTAGTAAACAGTAAGGAAGAAAATAAACCCAATACTCCCTTTTTATTAAAGAAAATTTCTAAATATTTATGTCACAAAGCAAAATATTTACTTTCAAAATAGTGTGTTGTATAGAAAAAGTCAAACTAATAAAGCTAATAATCAATAATGGCAAAATAAAAACACTATATGCAATGCAATTAAGTTGCCATAGTTTTACTAAAAATTTTGTTAAATAACTACCTACACTATATAATAAGGATTAAGTACCTATACAAAAGCCCATTCCTACCAATGGCTTGGAATACAATATTTCAAATTATATATACGACATATTTAATAATTAACATGCTACTAACATTAGAAGACATCCAAGTTATTGTAATGAATATAAGTTACATTCACTTATTCCTTCGCTAACTTTTTTTGTTTTGGTAAAAAGGAGATCCAGTACTAAACGTGGTAAAAAATGAAATGATCTATTATATATATTAATAGATTTTTAGAGTCTTGCTTTTTTGCCATGTGTAGGCTTTGAGGTCTTTGTTTTTTGCCATGTGGAGGGTTTTAGGTGTTGTTTGATTGACCCTTATTTTCATTATAATTATCCCAATTAGAGTTAAGGAAAAACCTAATTATACACGATCAGATTTTTTAGCAAGATTAGTACTCTCCACAATCAGAATTTTTTAATGATACAGTCCTAATTATACTACACTTTTAGCAAGAAGAGTTACTCATTCATTTTGTACGGTTTTTTTTAGCAAGATTAGTACTCTCCACAATCAGATTTTTTTTTAATCATACAGTCCGATTACTACCCGTGGATTCCACGGGCTTGGTTAGTATTTTTTAAATAAAATATATTTTCTTTATAAATTTTAAATTTTTTTATATTATTGTATGGTTTAAAATTATTTTAACAGTATACGCATTAAACTTGCTGCTCAACCAATCTTAAAGAAAAAAAAAGAATTGAAACTAATGGCCATATAAAATATTAAGTGAGGTCCTCTTTTTCCAATTGCATACCTGTATTAATTTATTCAATTTTCAGGTCAAATTTATAATTATGTATCGTCAATTTAATATTTTCTAATTTAGAATTATTTAAATTTAATTAATATTCTAAAATCAAGCTCGCTAATGGCCGTACAAAAATATTAAGTGGTATATTTGTTAAAATTTTGAACTTAGATATGCTGGTATGTGTCGCAGATGATCTCACATATGTAGCATCATTTGGAAGAAATTCTATCATGCTATTGATCATCTCACTCATGTATTTAATTAGCTTAATTTATCCTTCCCAATGATTTTCTGTTACCTATTTTTTTTGACAGTCATAAGATGTATATTTTGTAGCAATCAGGGCTTTTGCGAAATTGATATTTCAACGGGAAAGTAAGCTTTTATTTATAATCAAGCTGCCAGTCATGCTTTCTCTTGGAAGCAATTGCATCAACCCACAAATGCAAAAGCACAACAAGAAACTCACAGTTAAGCAATTGCTTTCTCTTTTTTACATTACTTTTAATGCAATACAATTTTTTTTTCATTCATTGTTTCTTTTAGTTTCTTTAGTATTCTCTTTTTAGTTTCTATATTTTTCTTTAAATGTTATTATATTTTTTAGTTTTAGAATCTGTGTATTTTTCATTCCTATAATATTTATAATTTTTCTTTCCAGGGCAATGAATTCAAATACTTTGGACGAATTATGCCCTGAAAATGACTTTTTTACAATTCAAGTTCGTGTTTCAAGGATGTGGGAGTCCTTAGAATACCAAATTGAACAATATCCTTATCAGTCTAGATTTAATTCTAATTGATGAAAAGGTAAGTTTCCATTTTACATGCTTTTTGTTTTTTTGGCATTGTATTTGTTTGTTTTAATTTTCCAGTTATTTATATTATTTTTATATTTTTATTTTGTTGACATTGTTTTTGTCTTTCTTAATTTTCAGATTTATATATCATTTTTCAAATTTCCAGTTATTTATATTATTTTCCAGTTAATATTTTACTTTTTTTATATTTATCGCATTGTATTTGTTTGTATAAATTACTAGATTTATATATTATATTTTTTTCACATTATATTTGTTTGTTTTAAATTTCCAGTTTTATATATTATTTTCTAGATTTCCAGTTATTTATATTATTTTCCAGTTATTTATATTATTTGTTTGTTTTTTGCATTGTTTTTGTTTTTCTTTATTTTTCAGAATTAAATACTATTTTTTGTTTTTATTTGTTCGCATTGTATTTATTTTTATAAATTAGCAGATGTATATATTATTTTTCTGTTTTTATATTACCTAATTGTATTTATTTTTCTTAATTTTCAAGATTTATATTATTTTCTGTTTTTATTTATTCGCATTGTATTTGTTTTAATAAATTACCAGATTCATCTATTCTTTTTTCCCCCGCATTGCATTTTTTTCCTCCAGGTTTATATATGATTTTCCTGTTTTTATTTTTTTGGCTTTGTATTTGTTTTTCTTAATTTTCAGATTGATATTATTTTCTGTTTTTTATTAGCATTGTATTTATTTTTATAAATTACAAGTTTTATATATTATTTTTCTATTTTTATTTTTTTGCATTGTATTTGTTTTTCTTAATTTTCCAGATTTATATTACTTTCGGTTTTTATTTTTTTTGCATTGTATTTGTTTTTTTTATACTAATGAGTATTGTATTTGTTTTAATAAATTACCATATTCATATATTCTTTTTTTCCCCGCATTGTATTTTTTCCTCCAGATTTATATATGATTTTCCTATTTTTATTTTTTTGGCTTTGTATTTGTTTTTCTTAATTTTCAGATTGATATTATTTTCTATTTTTTATTAGCATTGTATTTATTTTTAAAAATTGCAAGTTTTATATATTATTTTTCTGTTTTTATTTTTTTGCATTGTATTTGTTTTTCTTAATTTTCCAGATTTATATTATTTTCTGTTTTTATTTTTTACACATTGTATTTGTCTTAATAAATTACCAGATTTATATATTCTTTTTGTTTCCGCATTGATTTGTTTTTCTTTAATTTCCAGTTTTATATTATTTTTTGTTTTTATTTTTTCGCATTGTATTTGTTTTTCTTAATTTTCCAGATTTATTTTACTTTATGTTTTTATTTTTACCTCATTGTATTTTTTTGGCATTATATTATTTTTTTGCTTACTTATTTTTCCTTTGGTATTATTTTTTCAGTTTTTATTTTTTTGGCATTATTTCATTTTTAAAATTTTTCCTAACTTTTTTAAAAATTTTTGTGTGATTTTGAAATAGGGTTCAATGATGCATGTTATAATAAAGAAAAGTTTTGCACAACATTTTCGTGCCAAATTGCAAGAAAGCCTGGTCTATAAAATCTCTAATTTCAAGATGATTAAAGAAACCAGTCAAAACCGACCAGTGAAGCACCAATTTAAAATTTTATTTTATGATTCTATCAAAATTGAACAAGTAGTAGGAGATATAAAAAATATCCCTATTCATTTGTTTGATTTTGTTGACCGAAATACAATTGTTGAAAGATGCAACAAGAAATAGAGGTGGAACATATTAGTAAAAAGAATGAAAAATTGTGTAAATAATAGAGGTGGAAACAAAGGAAAAAAGTATACTAAATCGGGAAAAAAATTATGAACTATTTAATTGCTTAAAAAATACTATGTGTGTCAAAAAAATACTTTGAACTACATATTATTATACTAATACTAACTAGGCCCGTGGAATCCACGGGTAGTGAGCTAGTACTAAATTAAACTCGCACAAAGTTCATGGTACCTGCACTGTAGCCGAGTACAAAGCAGCCAGAAAAGCAAATTCACCAGAAGAGCTTAAAGGCTATGCTAGCTAACTTGTCCCCTACCAAACTGCATTTACGAAGAAGTTGCACAAACTTGACCAGATTGAATTCTTAAGCAGTGGCCCAAATATGCACTGTTTCTACTCTACTTGTAATTTGCTCCTTCAGCACAGCCTCAAGCTCCTTGTTATCTGATATGACAACGAGCAGCGACATCCCTAGCAAGTATCAAACAACTACACACAAACCACAACTCAGCCATAGAGGATGAGCAAGGGAGTCTATGCATAAAACCCTTAACCCACTGGCCATTTGAATCCTGACCCCGAGCCACAACCATCGCACCAAACACCACGGCACAATCAACATTCACCTTTATCAGGTTCCCAACCACGGCGGGACAGACCAGACCAGCACAGCTCCTGTAAGTTAGGCCCGTTCACACCAGAAAGATTAAGATCCAAGGCTACTGGCCAAGAATATTGCAGAATAATTCCTGCATGTCAACAGCATCTCACCGTTCATTTGAGAATACCATTCATTGAGCCATGTCAAGAGCAACCAACAAGACATCCCAAATAGTAATGATGGATTAATAACACTATGAAATCAGAACTCACCACAACTTCCAGTCAGTAAGCACTGTGCAATTGCAGCAAGAAAAATTGATGGTGTGCTGTGTGGTGTAACAAGCCCATCCATATTTATTTTGCCTTGTAACAGCCCCACAATGGATGCAACACCGTTTCAGGAGATGTCATGATGAGGGCATAGGGATCTTGTGCAAGATGCCGGTGAACACACCATACATTAGCTAAGATGGTACCATGAGCCACTTGCCAAATAAACCTCACGTACTCATGGAAGCCCATTCCACTTCAAAATAACATGCCACACAGGGGACTTCTCATTTTAAGCGGTTTGAAGGGAAATCTTAGCATAAGCTGCCTGCACAGTGAATTCACCTGAAGCCAAAGCCTTCCAGTACACTGTGTCTTGTACATCATTTTGGAATGGAAGCACAAAGGCATGGAATCTGTGTAACAATGATCCCGGTAGTATCAGTGCCAACAAAGACCAATCCCCCCTTATTTGGTAGAATAAACTCTGCCAGTGCCTTATCCATTAATGATCTGGAGCTTCAACCCCTATATAGCAGTCAAGACTGTCAATACCAGGCCTCCATTTATCCTACCAGAAATGTCTGCTTCTCCCACCACCAAAATACTATGTCAGACTTGACTGGACTGTAGGCCAAGCCCAATCAATACCATGCCAAATGTGTGAGACATTATTCTTTTTCTTCACACATGGTACTCTACACTCACCAGGGCAACAATACGCTCTAAAGACCGTCACCCATAGTGCATCCGGTTTGGTAACAAGATCCCATGCTTTGCCAAGAAGGCTTCATTAGCCTGTCTCATTCTTCGCAATTTGGGTCTGGAATCCATACAGCAAGCGGAAATTCCCCCCATTACTGGAAGCCTGCAATGGCCTTTGGAATCTTCAATTCCCTGCAAACCAGGAACTGCATATTAAAGCTAGTATTATTCTTCTAATTTCTAATCCATCTGAGCACAGGGTAATTAGTCAAGAAATTGCAAAATCAACCATGTGACCACCATCTGGGAAGAATTCATATACCCTCCAGTGCAAGTTTCAGAATCATTCTTTACTTTTTGATATATGAAAGTTCTCATGGTTAAATTAAAGCACAGCTGGATATGCTCCTGTAAGAAGTTCCAACTTTGAATCCAAAAGCCCCTAGCAGAAACGTTAAACTTAGATGCGTTCGTTCATTCACATAAAATTTACAGAATGTGCTGTGCAGCGTGTCGCCCTTTACTAAGCCCATCCATAAACCTATTATATGTAGCGATATCTGGTATAAACTCCATATCTAGCATTTCATCCACCAAAGCTTCTCCTTCCTTCTTATTCCCTTCTCTTGCATAGCCACATACTAATGTAGTAAAGGTCAGCTCATCGGGTTCCAAATTCTTGCTAAGAGCTAATAATCTCAAATTGTTTGCATCACCAGTTCTTCCCACATTGCAAAGATCTTCAAGGAGACAGTTAAAGGTCACAATATCTGGAACCATACTGTCTTTCAACATCCTTTCTGTTAATTCGAACGCCTCTTTCAATCTCTCAGACCTCCGCAAACCTTCAATCAAAGTGGTGCAAGAAATCAGGCTAGGAACATTCCCACTTCTCCACAATTCATCCAAAACGTCCAGTGCTCTATCCGCATATCTTTTATCACAAAGCACCTGCACAAGGCCGAAAAAGTCATACTCCTTAGGCAAAGCTCCTTTCCTCGAGAAATCAATCACCAATTCACAGGCCTCGAAGACCAATCCCTCCATAGAAAGCCCGTCAACCAATATCTCGCAAGTCACACTGGAAACCTCGCAACCCAAATCAAGCATCTCATAAGCCATCTTAATCCCATCCTCAAACTTCCTCTCCCTAAAGAATCCCTTAATCAGAGTATTGAAACTAACGACGTCAGGGCTACACCCTCTCTCCCTCATCTCCCTAAACAACTCCAAAGCCAAAGGGAACATGCCAGTCCTACAATAACTACTAATCAAAATATTAAAAGTGAAAACGTCAGGCTTGACCCTATCCTTCAACATCCTCTCGTAAACCCCAACAGCCTTAGCGTGATGTCCACACTTGACACACCCATGAATCAACACATTATAAACGCCAACGCTAGGCCTCCCATCAATCAACTTTTTCATAATCCCAAAAGCAGACAATGCATCATCCAGCTTCCCAGCTTTACAATAAGCGTTGATAGAAAACCGGAATATGGGCTCAATCTGGGGACAAGAAAAGATACCTTCACTACAAGGGCAAGGCTTAGTGGACATGAAGTCAAGCAGCGAAGTGAGGTCAGAGAGGCGGTTGGTGACGGCGAGGGTGCGCGCCATCCACTCGAAAGTGGAGTGGTCGTGGCGGAAGGAATCGACGGTGGAGGCCCAGTTGAAGATGTGGAAGTCGTAGTGGGAGAAGTGAGGGTGGTGGTGGAGCTTTGATTTGAGGAAGCGGAGGAGGCTCGATGGGGTCAAGGCTTGCTGTTGGGTGGTGGTGGTGGGTGTAAGGTGGGTTTTGAGGAAGTTAAGGAGATGGCTGTGCTGGGCGGTTGGGGTGAGTGTCAGGGTTGGGAGAGGAGTGAGTGGGGTTCGCGGCGGTTTTGGAAGCGGAGGGAGTGGCGGCGGCGGCGGAGGAGGTGGAGGGTGGTCGAGGGCTTTGATGAGTGGCACTTGAAATCTTTTCTTGAATGACATCTTCCCGTCGGCCGAGGAGCTTGAAGGCAAAGGTCGGAGGAAATGAGCAGTTTTGTTCCCGACAGGGATAGGGGTAGTTTTGTCAATCTATGTCCACTACTCAACAACTATTATAATAAGTATTCTTGTTTCTCAACTCAACCACATCTAGTTAATAGTCTTGTTTTCCTGGAATTAGCGGATTTGTCTTCGACTACGGCAAAAAAAAAAAAAAAAAAAAAAGAGAGGAGGGGACAAAATGAGAAGTAGCAGCCTTCACTGCATTCCATCGTCTAAGCTTATTGGCTCTCCAATTTATGGTCCTGAAGGGCAAAACAAATTTGTCAAGTCCTTGCCTTTACATACCTCCAGTGAGTCTGCTCCATCTCTATTCTCATTCAAGTGTGGTGTGTGTGTGTGTGCGCGCGCGCGCGCTTTTTTGTCTCTTTCTAATTGTCGATGTTGTGTATTTGTGAAGAATCTTGTGGTCTGTCCATCAAGTGTGCTGTTCGTTTCCGTCCTTGCATTGATATACACAAGGTATTTGGGATTCCCTGTGTTTTACTTTCTTTTGCTGTGACATGGTTGTTTTATTCTTTTCCTCGTCTGGGAATCAGAAAATTAAGTAACACGGTGAAAACCCATGTTTTGTTGTAAAGGGGAAAGTGAAGCAAATTGTTGGGTCGACCCTTCGGGACTCGAAGGAGGATGTGTCTGTTCTTGTCACGAATTTTGAGTCCGATAAGTCTGCAGCAGAGTACGCGAATTTGTATAAACAAGATGGGCTTACAGGCGGCCATGTAATCATGCTTGGAGCTGACCCTTTAAGCAAAGCTGCTGCTACTGAAGCCCTGCATGCCTATCCTGGTACGTTTATTACTGCTTTTCATGTAGGGAAACGGCTTTCTCAATTGTTTGGTTAAGTAGGCGCTCTCAGCTAATTTGAGTTGATTTTTATGGGCATTGCAGTTGGTTTTCTAACAATATATAATACAAAGCCTCATCTATTTGTAATCGGTTAGTTCTAGCAAATGTCTAGGGATTGTGTTCAGGACGGTTGTTGGTTGGATTCTTTTGGGGTACAGGGATTGGATAAGTGAGAATCAGGGAAGCTTCTCCTTGCTTTCACTTGATATTATACTTACTGGGTTAGGTGTTTGTTCTTATTTTCTCATGTCATGCAACAACTTTATGTTAGCATCACTTCGAGTAGGGCTGCAAATGAGCCGATCCAAGTCGAGTTTTTGATAGCTCAGGCTCGGCTCGTGAAAATTTAGCCAAGCTCAAGCTCGGCTCCTGTTCGTCTCGAGCCTAGATCCTAAGCTCGAGCTTGGCTCGTTAAGATTTTGGTCGGCTCAGGCTCTTCTCATCTAGTAAGCCTTATTGAGCTATAAACGAGCCAATAATTACAAGTTAAGGTCATGAAACAAAATATATTATTAATTAATAATTTAACTAATAAACCATATCAACTATTATATCATATAAAATTAAAAGTATTTTATTAATGAGATAGTGATAGAAATATTTTTTAAAAGATGATAGATCTATTACATAAAATAAAAATTTAAAATAAATCATTATTCTAGCTTCAAGATTTTAAAATAAAAATTGAAATAAAATGTAATATAAGCTAATTAAGTTATTTTAGTTTGTTGATTATGACCTAATTAAGTTATTTTATCATCTAAGGTTCAATCTAATAGAAAATAATTTATAAGCTTAATTTTTTTAAGAAAACATGACTGATGAATCTCTCAGAAGTTACTTAATCGACCTAAATGAGCCAAGCACACGGGCTAACGAGTCGAGTTTCAGCAAGCTCGGGCTCGGCTCATTTAGTTTCGAGCTTTTTACAGACAAGTTCAGGCTTGGCTCGTTTCCTTAACGAGCTATTATCGAGCTGAGCCTCGAGCCGTTCGCGAACAGCTCGGCTCATTTGCAGCCCTAACTTCGAGGGATCTCTCCATGTGTTGATGAACATGGGTGGTCGGTGCTCCAGTCAATCCAAAATTGATGTGGAACCAATTTATTTGCATTGAAGGAAGAAGCAACTCTTACCTGATATTTTATATGTTGATTCTGTTGGACCCTGGGTATTTGCAACAGAGCTGCTGTTACTTTGTGAAAAGTGGATAGCAGTGGCTTTCACTGACAGAAAATATATCCATTTTATTAATCATAATTGATATTTCCAAGGCATTAACTTCCCGTTGATTATACTCTTTCATCTTAGATTTCCATGATTGATAATGTATTTAAAACTTACAGATTTTTCCTCTGCTGAACTTACTGCGAGGATGGCAAAAATCTAGGCGGCTTACAAGTGGGAGGTGGCATCAATGCAGAAAATTGTCTGGGTTACATAGAGGAGGGAGCTAGCCATGTTATTGTAACTTCAGTATGTACTTTTCTAAGCTCCTTTGTTTCCTTTTCTTTTTCTTAAACTTGCTTTCATATATAAGTAGATTATTCACTTTTATTGATCATATTTCCGCTTCATTCTTCTAATTGGCATGTTTAAGGTTCCGAAGCATGCAGATTTTTAAACTACTTCATGTTTGTTGGAAAAGGCTTATGGAAGATTGGAATTCATATGACATTGGTTACATTTTAGAGCTTATTTGTGGAAGAGGGCAGTTATGACTGTTGAGTATCCTTACAGTGTAGTACCCTCAAAGGAATACTTATGTTTTCTGATCTCTCAGGAATGCATTTCTTTCTTAAACTTGTTTTCATATGTAAAAATTTCAGTTCTATCTGTCCTGTTTCAACTGCGCTGCCTGTAATTGGTGTTTTTTATGGTCCAGTCAGGCCCTATGATGTTAAGTACATACAATCTAAGTGCTCTGTGGCTGTTGGGCAATACTTATGGAAGACTGAAAGTGATGTTATGCTGATTCTAGTTTAGAGCTCAGTTATATGTACATAGAAGAGTCATGATGAGCATCCTTTCAGTGTGTGGTGCCCTCAGCAAAATACTTTGGAAAAAATTGTGCTTCATGACCTCTCAGAAGTGTTTGTCTTTTCATCTTTTTGCATTTGTTAAAATCTTTAGTTTGCGTGTGTCTTATTTGCTTGCAGTATGTGTTTAACAATGGGCAAATGGATCTAGAAAGACTAAAAGATCTTGTCCATGCTATTGGGAAGCAGAGGCTTGTGCTGGACCTTAGCTGCAGGAAGAAGGTATGACGTTAACAATTGGTATGCATTAGGCACGAACTTTTGGCTTTTTGTGCAATAAGATTTTTTGATAGGTAGCTGGTACTTTTTGGTAGTCACTTTTGAAAATAGTTCTTGGCGGAATATTGTAAAAGCTAAGAGTTTGCTGCCTTGAATATTGGAATTAAAATTTCAGTGCTCTTATGCTTCTTATTAGTGTTACCTTTGATACCCTTACATGCCGGCATTCTGATATCCAGGCTGGTAGATACGCAATTGTCACTGATAGGTGGCAGAAGTTCAGTGATGTATATCTTGATGCGGAGGTGTTAGCATTTCTTGCCAACTACGCAGACGAGTTTTTGGTCCATGGTGTTGACGTTGAAGGCAAAAAGTAAGTCTCAAGTGCTCCCTTTGCTGTTGTCTGTTTTTTACCCTCAGAAGATACAAATACAATGGATGATTGATGCCATTATCCTCCTTCAGTTTTAGGCGGTTTTACGTTTCATTAAATAACACAGTGAATTTGTAACATTCCGCTCCCTAATTTTCTGTATTTTCAGTTTTTTTAAGCCAAAATATCTTGTTAAAGTTTGGTGCAAGAAAACAAAATGTTTCTTAATGGTTATGCCTCAGTCACCATACCCTTGTTTCAATCTCAACATTTTTGTTACTCCATTGCAGGTTGGGAATTGATGAAGAGCTGGTTGGCTTGCTTGGTCAGCATTCACCGGTGATTAACAAATTGCTTTCTTTGATGTTCTCATCTTGCATTTTTTCTATTTGTTGCACTCGGTTCCATGTGTTAATGCCTGCTTAACATGGTAGAAAGACGCTGTAAGGATCTGATATAGTTGGAGCTTGATCCATTTTGCTGAAGAAATGATTAGCAGCTTGTTTCAGATACAGATTTATTGATGCATTTTGTTGTTCCAGATTCCTGTGACTTATGCTGGTGGTGTGACCGTAATGGATGATTTGGAAAGGATCAAGGCAGCGGGGAAGGGACGAGTTGATGTCACCGTGGGCAGCGCTCTTGATATTTTTGGGGGTAACTTACCATACAAGGATGTGATATCTTGGCATGCTCAGCAGGAGGAGGCCTTGACAGTTTGATGCCTTTTAACCGTTTTCTTTGGGT
The DNA here is from genome assembly GCA_028386065.3 of Turnera subulata. Lineage (NCBI taxonomy): Eukaryota > Viridiplantae > Streptophyta > Magnoliopsida > Malpighiales > Passifloraceae > Turnera > Turnera subulata. The sequence goes on along the minus strand of JAKUCV010000543.1, from coordinate 103,067 downwards.
GCTTTGTCCCCCATTTTCTTACCTGTCAAAAGGTTTAGTTTCCCATATTTAAGCTTAATTGTTGTTTAGATCTTTGGAACTAACTCATACGTGTAGGACTTACTGCTGCTTCAAAAGTTGTTTCTATCATGAATTAGAACCTTGGGTGCGGATTAAGAACGACTTGGTTAGTTTGGAACCTCTCTTCCCCTCCCCCTATTTCTTTAGTTGGGACTTTCTTTGGTTTTTTTTTTAATCCTGCTCGAGGATTAGGAGGATGTGGTTTCTCATGAGGACAAGCGGGCATCTGCTTGCTCATCCCTCACCCCTTCATGATCAAACTATAATTCCGGGCGCAAAAAACTTATTAAGATGACGGGAAACAACATGATCAGTATTCTGGTTCCAAGCAGTTTAGATGGCTTCAATACTTCTCTGAATTTGTTTGGACAGTTATGCTTATTTTTCTGATGTGCTGACCAGAATATAAAAAAATTCCATATCCCATAGTCTAGTGACAATTCCATAAAAGTTTCTAGTGCCTTTCGGATGATTGAAATAATGACACATGGAAATTTTTAAAGAACATGAAGAAGACATGTGGCTCCATTTGAGTTACATGTTTCATTGTCTTAGGTTTCTAAGTCCTTTAATATTTTTCTTTTAAATTATTGAAGTTCTCTTTTTAATCCAAATTATTTTAAAAAATTATAGTTTTTAAAGATAGTAATAAGATTTATTAGTTTTATTCATTTTGAATTATCTCCCTCACTAATAAAGTTTTTTTCAAAGTCAATCTCTTAAAATAATTTATCTTTGAATTGTATGTTTTCATATAAGTGAGTATTATTGTTGCCTTTTCACAATCACTCTCTTTTTATTCTATGTTTTTTGTTTAACTAATCAATTTTTTTATTTATGTAGAAAAAATCATATAATATTTTTTGATTTGATGAAATTGTATCTTATTCAATTTCCATGATTTATCTCTCTTAATAAATGTTAATACATCATATAAACAATTGTCCCCCGTGTGGCATGGGGCATTGTACTAGTTGTTTAATAAATAATAGTACTGGATGATATGCTTTCTGTTCATTCTGATTTTTAAGTTGAGGAGCTCTCGTTCGTTCCTCACCATTTTTTGCGTTAATTTAAACCTTTTTTTTCTAGTGATATTCCGGAAGGCATATCATGCCCAATAGGAATTCTTAAAATGAGGAAAAAAAAGTAAGAAGATTTATTTTCCTAAAAGCGTAAAAAATAACCCTCATTTGCAATATATCCTGGAGCGATCTGATTTATTTTCATGACTTTTTTAGACCCATACTATTAGATTAGGCCATTAACGCACTGGTTCTCGTTGGGAAAGAGAAAGAAAATGCAAGTGTTATTTTCCTAAATTATTAAAGTATGATTCAGGAGCTAAAAGAGGGATTTGTTGGCGAATCTAACGTCGCCAATATTCTTTATAGTGGCATCTCCATTTGGAATCCAAGGGATCATGATTCTATCCCAATGGGTACGTAGTTCTAACTTCTAATTTTGGTGTACCGAAAGGAATTTGGTTTCGTTTTGCAACTGGAGAAGAAGCTAATAGTAAAACTGTGTCGTGTATGGTTATAAGTTCTGGTGTACCAAAAGGAATTTGGTGTCGTTTTGCAAAGAAGCTAATAGTGGAACTTGGTGTCGTATTTTTGCAAAACAATCGTGTAGAAAAGAAGCTATTTATTGCCGTTTCCTTCTGATAGATAGTAATCAACCATTCCCGGGGAAAACTCCAGCCACTTATGAAATACTTACATATAAAAATAGAATCAGATAATTAACTCCCGCAACTGAAATTTAAACCACAGGGTTACGCTTTTGAGGTGAAGAAGAATCAATCGCCGAAGCTAAACTTATAATATGACTCTCTGCAAAACTGCACATACGCTTCAAATCCGTTCGACTCCTCCTCCTCCTCCTCTAAGGCCCAGGCCGATACCGTCATATTCCACCGCCAAAGCCACCGTAAAAATCAAGTCCATGGCCACCGAGAGAACCGTCGCCGTATCCTCTCCTTCACCGAGAACAACTACGTGGTCCTCGGGATTCGATACTCGAGTCTCGCTCGTTTTGGCTCTCGCTTCTCAAGCCTCTTCTCAATCTCAGCGACGTGCGTAAATGCCCTCAGTTTCCAACTCATCTATACATACACATCCATCCATCCATCACTGTTTGTTTCGAATTTTCACTCCTTTTGGTCATATTTATGTATGTATTTACAGTTTTGTTTGATTTGGCGAATGAAACCGCCAAATACGTCTTCCCCAAGAGATTCGAGCCCCGGAACTTAGAGGAAGCTTTGATGACAGGTTTGGTGGTTTCCAAATCTGCTTTCCATTATGATTGTGTTATTTTGTGCACGGCCAGGCTTTTTTTTACTGTGATTTTTTCTTTTTTAGTTCCGGATTTGGAAACGATTAAGTTTAAGGTCTTGAGAAGGGGAGATCAATACGAGATCAGAGAAGTTGAGGTTAGAGACAGTACTCTATGCTTCTTGTGATTGTACATTTATTGTTTTGTTAAATTGGGATGACTATATATATCGTCAACAAACAGCCTTACTTTGTAGCAGAGACAGTGATGCCGGGGAAGACTGGATTTGATTTCTATGGTGCATCTCAATCCTTCAATATCTTAGCCGAGTACTTGTTTGGTAAGGTAGTTACTAGTTTTTGCAGCTACTTCTAATCAATTGGTTCTTTGGGAATTCCTGTATGTGGTTATATTATGAGGTGTGTGTAACATAGAATCTGATCCTGGTTTTGTTTCTCAGAATACTGAGGTGGAGAAAATGGAGATGACCACACCTGTTCTTACTAGTAAGACTCAATCTGATGGCGAGAAAATGGAAATGACAACACCTGTAATAACCAACAAGGTAATTGCAAATTCTATTCTTGATTGATGATCCTGCTGGCACTTGTCGTTTTAGGCTGCATAGAGATTGGATAGACTACTGCATAGGTTCTGAGTGTGAACGTGAATGAGCTATCTAGCTAGGTCTCTAGATTCTTCCCAACTTTCACTGACCATATCTTGGTCACCACATTTCTTAGATGGAAGATCAGGATAAGTGGAAGATGTCCTTTGTTATGCCCTCAAAGTATGGTCCCAATCTGCCTCTGCCTAAAGATCGGTCCGTGAGGATTAAAGAGGTGCCACGTCAAGTTGTTGCAGTTACTGCATTTCCAGGTTTTGCTTTCATGACAAACGAAAAGTTCTTGAACATCATGGATTTCATCTCAAGCATACTAGTTAGAAGTAATAAAGTGTGCGATACTCGTGTCTTTGAGTAATTAGTGCTGTTAATTAGTAATATGGTAGGCAAACCCTCAAAGGACAAAACTAGATGAAGGCCTCGTATCATATAGATGTGGTGAGATCAGCGTATTTGACTAGTCATAGCATTAATTTATCAGACCCTCCGCTATTTGCTAACAGTTAGCATTCTTGAGTGCATCTAGGTTTTGTCACTGATGATGAAGTTAAGCAACGGGACCTGAAGCTAAGAGATGCTTTGGAAAATGACGTGCAGTTCAGAGTAAAAGAGGGTGCTTCAGTGGAAGTTGCACAGGTATGATCCTTGGTAGACTGTGTATCAGTAGGAATACTGTTTCTTTTTTTTGTTTCTTTTTTTTTTATGCACTGCTAAAATCTGCAATGAAATATCATCAACGTGCTGATTTTTTTGGGTTTCAGTACAATCCACCGTTCACGCTACCTTTCAAACGCCGCAATGAGATTGCACTAGAAGTCGAAAGGAGGGAAGAGTAGTAGCTGATTGTGATTCTTGATTGAGGGATATTATAATATATTGTATATATTGGTTGTATAATATGCATAATGGTATCGCTCTTGGATGAATTGAGTTTAATTAGCAACTATATGGGTGTCATGTTTATACAACCGATGATGGTTATCTATTTATACTCCGTGAAAAACTATTTTGTTGTTTACAACCTTATCGGTTAAACACTTTTTATATACTTGGGGTTTCTTTTTTGTTCTATTCTTGTATCCCATAGTTTTCTTGTTCTTTTTATCGAGTTTCTCATTTGTCCCCTTTATTTACCATGAGTTTTAATTTTTGTCTCTTTTATATACTCTAAGTTTTAATTTTTGTCCTTTTTATGTACCTCAAATTAAACCGTCGGAGTATATAAAAGGGATAAAAATTGAAACTCGAGATGCATAAAAAGGACACAAAAATTCTGGGGTACATAAACTGGACAAATGAGAAACTCCAGATGCATAAAAGGTATTATGTGAATGTCATTGTTACCATCAAGTAAAATCTATTTTTACTGTATCCAAATTTATTCCCCGGTAAATATTTTATCCCTATACTTAACTTCCACTTGGAATCATCTATTTGGCTAATTATCCTCCATAATTTCATTTATCCTAATCTTGATATCATTTTCCTTTACCAAACATACCTTTAATTTTATCTTTTTAAATTAATCATACTTATTTGTTTTTATACTCCCATTTCAATTATAAATACCCCCTCATTCCTTCACTTTCATACACTTACATCCCAACATAAAACTTCACTCTTTTCTCATCTCCATACACCTCTCTTCTCCATCTCTATCCATCAATATTTAATTATTCTCCATTATTATTATTATCAAAGTTGTATTATTACCATTAAAGTTATATTACTTCCATCAAGGTTGTATTATCACCTTGATCAAGCTTGTACTATTTCATCAAAAAGTGAAGTTCATCCTCCAATTTTATAACACGTTATCAGCACGAGTCTCTAGCCAAATAAGGTACTTATTTTTAAACTTTTCTTATCACTATTTTTATCCTTTCTATATATGTTATATATCTTTTATTATTATGCTATTATTATTGCTGAAAGATTTATCGAGTAAACATATATATATTATATATTCTTTATTATTATGCTATTATTATTGCTGAAAGATTTATCGAGTAAGCGTATATTTATCATATATTCCATATTATTATTATTCTACTATTCTTTATATTTGTTTTATATCTTTTGTTATTATTATTGTTATTATGGTTAATATTACAAAACTTGAATTCGAGGCTCTTAACATTTTCAGAAGAAATTTTTCATGGGTATTAGATGCTGAAATGCATTTAGATGCCAATGGTCTGAGAGATACTATAAAAGAAGAAAACAAAGCATCTAGTTTAAAGAAGGCGAAAGTTATAATTTTTCTTCGCCACCATCTTCATGATAGTATAAAGATTGAATATCTTATTGTCAAAAATCCTGCAGATCTTTAGAAGAATTTAAAAAGAAAGATATGACCATCAGAAGATGGTCATTCTAGAAAAAAAAATTCTCTATTTTTCATACATCAAATGTGCTCCTGCAGTAGCAATATTATGAAGAAGGCTTCACAAAATTTTCGGATTTAATTTCATACCTCCTTGTGGCTGAACAAATTAATAAGCTATTATTGAAAAATCATGAATCTCTTCTAATTGGCTCTACTCCATTCCCTGAAGTGAATGTGACCATGTAATGATAATTTTGGTTTGGCCGTTTGAACAGGCCATTGGTTAACATGTCGTATAGTGGTAGAATTTTACTAAATATCCCTAAAGGACAAATGTAATATTATTGAAACCAACTTTGTTCAATATGATGACCATGATATTAACTTCCAGATATATTTATTTATGGATATTGTTATAAACGGATATTCTTAAAACTTAACAAATTTCTTTGAGACTTTGAAGAGAACAAAGCATTTTCAGTGATTATCTTTGTTCCCTTTGGTAGTAAAATTTGAGCTCCTCCGGAGCCTTCAATAATTTTGGTACTACCAAAGATTGTACTAACATATGCTTTTTTATATTTCAAAGTTAAGAAATATTTTCGTTTATGAAATACTGAATGAGTAGTTGCATTGTCTACTTGACAGATATCTGAGTAATTATTCTTAGAATCATACAGTTGAATGTCCATATCTTCATAAAAGAAAAATGAAACATGCATAAGAAAGTAATATTAAATTAAAATTTATTACAAATTAAAGAAACATTAAGAACATTAATAGAAATGAATAACAGTAAAGAACATTAATGAAAAATATAAAGAAACTGGCAACAGATTTGTTCTTGCTTTATTTTATTACTTGCTTCTCTTGGATTAGCAAAATAATCATCAATGTCCATAAATGAGTCACTGTGGAAGGCAGCACTTGGTTATCAACTTGAACAAATTTTGTTTCAACAACCTTATTTGTGCCTTTCAAAGATGATTGATAAAGTTCTACCAAGTGTTTTGTTGTACGACATGTTCTTGACTAATGACCTGTCATACCACATCGATATCAGGCTGTCTAGGAATTTTTCTTGTCTTGATATTTGCCATCATTCACATGATTCATACATTTTCCCTTAGCCTTGCTATTGTTATAAACATTATGGTCACGGTAATTAAAGCGGTTTCTTCCACGCCCACACCCTCGTCCCTGGCCCTGGCCCTGGCCTTGCCCACGGCTACGACCAAAATTATCATGTACTGCTGCATTCGCTTCAGGGAATGGAGCAGAAGTAGTGGGGCGAGACTCATGATTTTTCATCAATAACTCATTTATTTAGACACAAGGAGGCATGGAATTAAATCAGAATATTTTGTAAAACACTTTTCATAATACTACTGCTGTAGGAGCACATTTGATGCATGAAAAGTGAAGAATGTTTTTTTCTAACATATCAATATCAGTAATATTTTCAACACATAGTCTCAACTGAGAGCTTATTCGAAACATAATTGAATTATATTCATGCACATATTTAAAATCTTGCAACCTCAAATGCATCCACTCATAACGAGCTTTTTGGAGTATGACCATCTTCAGGTAATCATACCTTTCTTTCAAATTCTTCCAAAGATCTGCAGGATTTTGATAGTAAGATACTCAGTTTTTAGATTGTCATGGAGATGATGATGAACAAAGATTATGGCTTTTATCTTATCTTGACTAGATGCTTCATTTCTTTCCTTAATGGTATCTCCCAGACTATTGGCATCTAAATGCATTTCTACATCTAGGACCCATGATAGATAATTTCTTCTGGAAATACCGAGGGCTTCAAATTCAAGTGTTGTAAGATTTGCCATTGTAACAGTGAGGAAATAATAACAAAGTAGAGATTCGAGCTGAAAACGTGTTATAAAAATGAGCGATTCACTATTTGATGGAATAATACAAACTCATAACGAGCTTATTCGAAACATAACTGAATTATATTCATGCACATATTTAAAATCCTGCAACCTCAAATGCATCCACTCATAACGAGCTTTTTGGAATATGACCATCTTCAGCTAATCATACCTTTCTTTCAAATTCTTTCAAAGATCTGCAAGATCTTTGATAGTAAGATACTCAGTTTTTAGATTGTCATGGAGATGGTGACGAAGAAAGATTATGGATTTTGTCTTATCTTGACTAGATGCTTCATTTCCTTCCTTAATGGTATCTCCCAGACTAGAAATGATAAAAGTAGTAATAATAAAAGATTTAGAAATGATTACCTTAATAGGATAGAAACTCGAGCTGAAAACGTGTTATAAAAATGAGAGATTCACTATTTGATGGAATAATACAAACTTGATCAAGATAATAATACAACTTTGTAGGAAGTAATAGAATGATTATATTAATGATGGAGGGAGATTGGAAGGAAGGTGTGCGGAAATGGAAATGGAGAGTTTATGGTAGGATATCAAAGGTGTAAGTGTGTACGAATTTTAGAGAGTATTAATAGGTGAAAATGGGAGGATAAAAACAAATAAGAATAATTAATTTAATAAGATAAAATCAAAAGGATATAAGATAAAAGAAGATGGTATTAAGATTAGGACAGATGAAATTATAGAGGATAAATAACTAAAAAGAGATGAATTCAATTGGATGTTAAGTGTTGGGGTAAAATATTTACCGAGGTAAATTCAAATACGGTAAAATTGAGTTTTACTAGACGATAACAATGACACTAGGGATGGCAGCGGGGCGGGGATTGTGCAGGTAGAGGAATCCCCGCCCCATCCTCACAACCTAAAATTCTCCCCATCCCCATTCTCCGCCGCGGGGGAATTTGGTCCCCGTCCCTGCTCCCCGCACTCTCCGCAGATCCCCACGACTCAAATTATTTATTTTAAATATTTACAAAACTTAGTTTGAAGCGCCCCGACCCGTATTTACTGTACACAGTAAACACGTGCCGAAACTATTCTTTTTAATAGTACAGGCAGTACATCACAGTAAATTACTACACAGTAAATTCAAATACAACAGCACACTGTATATTACAACTGTCATCCATACCCGGGGACCATTATTCAATCCACACACATTACTCAACAGCAGTAGCATAATCCAGAATAACAGCATCATAAGCAATATAGAAAGCAGCAACGCAGCAACATATATAGCACAGTAGCGGAAGACTTAAATGCACATGCAGCGGAGGTATGGATCCGGAGTCAGGTGGAGAAGAAAGCAGCAGCCATCGAACGTCGTACCTGAACTACGAAACAACTAAACCTACGGGATGAAACCTCGCAGGTGAGGGGTGAGTCGGAAGTGCTCACCGATGAAGGATAAACAAAGATATGTAGTCAACCATAATACTTTCGAAGTAAACACAGACAAACACAACACAAAGTCTCTACCAAACACTACTGAGCCAAGACCAAAAGATTATTTATTATTATTACCAATTTTAACTTTCGAGCCCAGTCACTGGACAAGCTAGGGTCGTACCTGGTTATTAACTAATTTCGGATGCCAGGCCAAAACACAATCCGGGATCAACATCCCAATATCCAAATCATCCGGGATCAACATCCCAATATCCAAATCATCCGGCATAATAATAAAAGATATGGTGCCATCGAGATAGGTGTCACTCCCGGCATCAAATCGATGGTGTACTCAACTTCCCTGTCAGGTGGCAATCTTGGTAGATCTTCTGAAAACACATCTGGAAACTCCCTCACAACTGTGATGTCCCCCAAAACCGGAGTCTGAACTTCTTCACCCTTGACATGGGTCAACGAAGCATCTGGACCCAACGGCTTCATCCCAATATCCTGATTAGCAGAGATACTACATGTAGTAGCAGCTCTCCCAATACCTGTCAACAAAACCTTTCGCCCACCATCGGATGTCAGGAGCACTTCCTTAGTTCGGCAGTTCACCATAGCACTGTGCTTGGACAACCAATCCATCCCCAATGTAACGTCCTGGCTTGTCGACTGTCACTACAGACCAACACGAGACCTTTCCAACATGCTTTGTCCTCACTCGCACGTTTCCCGGGAGAACTTCACAGGAGGTCCTCACTCGCACGTTTCCCGGGAGAACTTCCCAGGAGGTCACCCATCCTAGAATTGCTCCAAGTCAAGCACGTTTAACTTTGGAGTTTTTCTAGAATGAGCACCGAAAAGGTAGGTGCACCTTGTTGATATAGTTAGTACCCATCAAACCGTTTAAAGCTATTCTCGATTGTGCACTCCCATACCTGTACAACCTCGAAATCACTTCATTTGAGCAATTCTTAATTATACAGTCCCATACCCGTATGATTATGAAATCGCCCCAACTGTGCAGCCCCATCCCCACACAGTCTCAGGATCTCTCCAATTCCGGTGTGGATCAGTTCATTCCCGTGCCCCTCCGTTTAGAAGCCTGCCAGAAGCCGCTCTTTGTCTATGCTTATTCCGGCACCGGCGTACACTTCCCGCCCTCATAAACCCCGGGGTATCACTGGCCCACCAGCTTCCGCTAGGTTCGTCCCCGAACCCTGCACTGTACTAGAGGAGTCCTGGAGCTCCGCTACCAACTGTAACGTCCCGGCTTGTCGACTGTCACTACAGACCAACACGGGACCTTTCCAACATGCTTTGTCCTTACTCGCACATTTCCCGAGAGAACTTCCCAGGAGGTCACCCATCCTAGAATTGCTCCAAGTCAAGCACGTTTAACTTTGGAGTTTTTCTAGAATGAGCACCGAAAAGGTAGGTGCACCTTGTTGATATAGTTAGTACCCATCAAACCGTTTAAGCTATTCTCGATTGTGCAGTCCTATACCTGTACAACCTCGAAATTACTTCATTTGAGCAATTCTTAATTATACAGTCCCATACCTATATAATTATGAAATCGCCCCAACTATGCAGCCCCATCCCTACACAGTCTCAGGATCTCTCCTATTCCGGTGTGGATCGGTTCATTCCCGTGCCCCTCCGTCTAGAAGCCTGCCAGAAGCCGCTCCTTGTCCATGCTCATCCCGACACCGGCGTACACTTCCCGCCCTCATAGACCCCGGGGTATCACACCCAAGATGATATCGAAACCTCCCATGTTCATCACAACCAACCGTGCAAGAAAAACCTCGCCATCGTACGAAAGCGAAACGTCTCTGCACACATGGGTTAACCTGACCACTATACCCGCAGGTAACCTAACCCTCATCGGACAAGTTAAACTCTCTCCCATACAGTTATGTTGTATTGCAAAACCTTGCGCAACAAATGAATGCGTAGCACCAGGATCAATCAAAGTATAAGCAGTACTACCAAAGACTGTAAAAGTACCTGCTATAACATCGGCATTCTCTGGATCCTCATCAGCGGTGATCACAAATGCTCTCGACACTACTGCACTCTGATTCTTGGTTGACTGGCTCCTAGCAGGAACAGCTCCACGTCCTCGGCCTCGGCCAACTCTAGAACCACTAGGAACACTAACAACTGAAGCTTGCACTGTCTGAACAGGTGTCGTACCTCCAGATCTTCCGAACTTGGGACAAGAATATCGGTAGTGCCCAACTTCGTTACACTCATAGCACCTCACCTGAGACAGAGGAGGTCTCGGGCGAGCATTCCAAGATGAAGTCCCTCCAGACTGAGTCCAAGAACTGCCTCAGTTGTTGTAGGTGTTGTTGTTCCACCCACGTCCCTGACTCACTGGCATAAATCGGCTCTGTCCATATCCTGATCGGTTCGCTGGTGTCTGGAACCTCTTATTCTGTCCTCTAGAACTCTGTGCAGCTTGCCTCTTACGGATCTCCTGTTGCTCTTTCTCATTGCCCAGCCAGATAATCTCGGCTCTCAAGGCATCTGTTAGCATGTCCTGGTAAGTCTCATAGACCTTTTCTGGATTCCAGATCGAAAACCATCCCAGAAACTTTTACATCTGGCCTCCGGAGTAGCCACAAACTCACTGGCGTAGATGGATAGACGGTTGAACTTGATCTCATACTCATTGACCGTCTGTTCTGCCCCCTATTGTAGCCCCAGAAACTCTCGTCTCAGCTGGTCCTGGTACGCCTCAGAAACAAACTTCCTTCGAAACATCTCCATGAACTAATTCCATGGCATAGTGATAGGTGTCGGCAGGTCCCTGGTTGTGGACTCCCACCAGTCAACGGCATCCCCTCTAAACATAGCAGCGGCATATCTGGCCCACTTGTCATTCCTGCATGTCAGCTTCAGTATAACCGTGTTCATCTGTCTGAGCCACTGATCAACATCCTGTGGTGTAGTAACACTAGTGAAAATCTCTGCCCCAAGCTTTTCCAGCTTCATATACACTGGATCCTCGAATGGTCCCTGGTTTTCCTGTTCCCGAGCTTCCATAGCATCGACACGAGCATCTCTGGCATCTTGCCTTCGCAGAATTTGAGTTACCACATTTAACATCTGCGTAGAGTCTCCCAAAGGAACATTCGGAGGATGTTCCGGACCTCCCGCAACTTGCTGCGGTTGATCCACCGATACCTGATCGTCATCTAGGTGACCTCCAACATGCTGATTCCCTCCAACCGGATCTATTTGTACCTATATGAGAATGTATATGCATGCTTATTATATCATGTCATGACAGGTTTTATGCACAAACAAACAATCATGCAATCACAGTTATGTCCCTACTGACCTACTGTCTGCTCCGCTACCAAAATGAAGTGCCCCGACCCGTATTTACTGTACACAGTAAACACGTGCTGAAACTATTCTTTTTAATAGTACAGGCAGTACAATACAGTAAATTACTACACAGTAAATTCAAATACAACAGCACAATGTATATTACAACTGTCACCCATACCCGGGGACCATTATTCAATCCACACACATTACTCAACAATAGCAGCATAATCCAGAATAACAGCATCACAAGCAATATAGAAAGCAGCAACACAACAACATATATAGCACAGCAGCGGAAGACTTAAATGCACATACAGCAGAGGTATAGATCCGGAGTCAGGTGGAGAAGAAAGCAGCAACCATCGAACGTCGTACCTGAACTACGAAACAACTAAACCTACGGGATGAAACCCCGCAGGCGAGGGGTGAGTCCGAAGTGCTCACCGACGAACGATAAACAAAGATATGTAGTCAACCATAATACTTTCGAAGTAAACACAGACAAACACAACACAAAGTCTCTACCAAACACTATTGAGCCAAGACCAAAAGATTATTTATTATTATTACCAATTTTATCTTCCGGGCCCCGTCACTGGACAAGCTAGGGTCGTACCTGGTTATTAACTAATTCCGGATGCCAGGCCAAAACACAATCCGGAATCAACATCCCAATATCCAAATCATCTAGGATCAACATCCCAATATCCAAATCACCCAGGATCAACATCCCAATATCCAAATCATCCGGGATCAACATCCCCAACAACTAAACCACCAAACCGGCCATGACACCACAGAACTAGCCTTTAACCATCTAGTCGTACCACTACTTTCCACGTGACAATTATATCATCATCTCAAATTCAATTCCAATGCCAATATTCTATCCTCAACTATCCAACTTCCTATGATCTCAAGTTATTCCACAGACTCTTCCAATCAACAATCATATTTTACCAATTATTCACAACTAGCGGTTCAATGATTACTCACAATATCCACAGTCCAACAACACAATCCAGCAACATCAATAACAATAACCATAGCAAACAAACAAAAATCAATAAACATCTCAACAGTTAAATCAAACAACAAAAATACACACAGTATTACGGGCACATATCCAAGGTTATCCATCCTCACCTTAGCCGATTATCAATTTTGGAAATGCCTCACAGACTCCAAGTCCGGTTCCTCAGGTATCTGCTCGTTATCAACTCCTATATCAAACAAATAATATGCACACATAAGTGATATGCAAATGTCATTCTAGTACTGTATACCGAAAAATAAATACTAACTCGTCTCGGTTACTACCTCGGGTTAATTTTCCATTATCATCATAATTCACCACTTATTTCCAGTGTCTAAAATAATACTATACTTATACCTATACCCGGATATTATTCCGGTACAATACTTCTTTGATAATACCCTTTCCATATTTATTTTCCTCCAAAATAATTATTATTTACCATATATAATATGCTTTTCCCAAAAATATAATTTTTACCAATTATTTTTATTTTCCAAGTTATTCTAGTGTTATACTTATTTCCCAAAATTATTTTCCTTCCATAATTATATTTTTTTCAGATTATATTTTCTTTTTCTTTTTTTTTTTTACTTTGGACTGGCCAAATAGTGTCAGCCCAGGCTTAGCACAACACCAAACCCAGGCCCTAAACAAGAGCCTAGGCCTTGGCCCGTGCAGCCGGCCCAACGACACAACAGCCCAGACCCACAACCCAGGCACGGGTCAACCCACATCCACGCTACCCGGTTCGGATCCTCCTCACACGGGTCTGCTCACCTCGGCTTGCAGACGGCGGCGGCGCGACAAGGCAAGACACGGGACGACGATGCAGGAGGCGGCACGAGCAGATCGGGGCACGACGAGATGCGATGCAAGGAGGAAGAGGCGCGACGGCTTGTACAGGTGGCGGTCGCGGTGCAGCTGCGGTGGTGGTTTTGTGGCCTCGCTGACGTGCGTGAGGAGGACGGCGATGACCACTCCTCGTCCTGCAGCGACGATGACTGGAGGAAGGAGAAGGAGGAGGGGAAGGCGGCGCAAGAGGAGGTGCGCAAGAGGTCGAAGGTGGTGGTCTTGGCCGGGTGTGGTGGTCGACAAAAAGAAGAAAGGAAGGGAAAGATGGGGTTGCTGCCAAAACGGTGTCGTCTTGGCTTGGTGTGTGTGGGTGTGTGTTTTGTTTATTTTTACTGGCTTGGTTGGTGCACTGGGTGTTTTTGGTTGCAGGAGTGAAGGTTGGGTACAGACAGTGAGTTTGCAGAGGAAGTGTTGATGGTGATATTGGGGAGCATGGTGTTATGAGCTGAGGGCTAGCAAAGGCAGATGAGGCACGGGCAAGTACTGGCGAAGCACAGGTTAGACAAGCAGTTCACGAGCTTCACAGGAAAAGGCGGCAGCAGCCTCCATACTGTGCAGCTTGTGAGGCGTGTCCCGTCCGAACCAGAAAATAACTATAATACCCCCTTAGTTTTATTTCTGGTCCGATAACTCGAGGATAGACCTGACTTTTCTGAAGATTCCTGGACCCGAAAAATTCCAACTTCGGTCCGAAAAATCCGCAGAAAAATCCCGAACGTGGGACAGGGCTCGGTTTCGGAATCCAAAGCTTGAATTACCATAAATTAATTACCCAAGATTAATTTTAATGGTAAATAATGGTAAAATAAATTTTTACGGTACCGATAAAAACGTAAAAATTACCCGGGCTGTTACATAGTTCCAAGCAGTTACAAAATACATATTTTTTTTTTTGAATACAATGAAGAGGAACAACTCAGCCTGCAAAAGCAGCTGGTGAAACAGAGGAAGAATCCAAATCTAAAAGAACCACACTTAGACACCCTGGAGGCACCTGATCATAGTAATGAACTCCATAGGACAATTGGAAAGCTGATTTCGCAAGCCAATCCGCAACGGTATTGGCAAGACGATTGATATGAGTGAAAACAACCTCCCACGAATGAGCAAGCAGCCCACGGATCGACCGAACAAGTGAAGAATCCTGAATAGCCCCAGAGGCTGAAGCGGCCAAGCACTGCACCACCTCCAAAGAATCAGACTCGAGTTGCACACGGCGGAAACCGAACTCATAAGCAAGAGAGAGACCTGTGTACACAGCCCACAAATCAGCCCTCACAACAGAGCACAAGCCTATATGGAAGGCAAAGCCCCTAATCCAAGCACTATCCGAACCTCTAATCACCCCACCTGCAGCACCACGACTGTCACGCCCCCGCTAAGTGCGACCGGCCAGGTACCTTGCCAGTCGCGCTTAGCGGGGGCGTAACAGAATTGGTAGCAGAGCAGTTAAGATGAGCATGTTTGTTTAGGATGTGTTTGATGTCTTGTATTTTGCTTCCAAAACATGTGATAGTTTTAGTAGTGGAGCATGAGTTTTCTAGAAGTGTGTGTCATGTCATTTCAAATGTGATGGTTATGGTAATGGAGTTTTTTATTGAAAAGGTTAAGTGTCTAAAAGAGCTGGGTGTAAAAGAAATGCAATCAAGGGATGAAGTTTTGCAATTTTGCTGGAGGGGCATAGGTTGTTGAGTCTTGTGGCTAGTACCCATCGAATTAGAGGTTGTGGTCTGGTGAGAGGCGTTTGTTTTAATTATGTGCTATATGTGTGCTATATGTTGTTGTGTTTAACGTTTGGTTGATGTGTAGCTCGGGAAACTCGTGGGCAGGTTTTGTAGGCTTGGATTAGCTGGGAATAAAGTGCTAAAGAAGTAAGTAGATGGTTTTGTGGATTTAATGGAGTGTATGTGACCGCGGAATAAGATTAGTGATCGATCGAGGTAGTTTGAACGGATGTTGAATTGAGGTATAGGAAACGAAGTTTATGAGAGGATGTGTGAGTATAAAGGGGTGACATTGTAGTTTGCGAGTCGTAACTCGGCATTAGTAAAGGAAGGATAATAGATAGTGATGTAGAACCTAGGTTATGATTGTTGGTTTACAGTTTGCAAGTAAAGAATGATTCATGACTATGTTAGACGTTTAAATGTTTTTAAGTAGTAATGGAGGAGGGATGATGTTGATGAGTATTTTGGGTAAGTAGTATATATTAGAACAAAGTTGACACCCTAGACTACCTAGAGTCGGTCTCCTTTAATTACTTTACTGTATTAATTTTATATATGGAGATTATGTCCTTGTATAGTAAGAAGTAGTGCCCCTCGTAGCAATGGTTTAGGACATTAGAGGATGTGTCTTTATTAATTGGTTTGATACATTTTATTATCTTTTGTTGCCTTTGCATTTGTCGGTTGTTGCTTCCATTGACGCTGCGCATATGAGGTTAGTAACCCGCGAGGCAGAGGCAACGGGCTTTTGGTTGAGGTGGAGAAAGGCCTTTGGGTGCCTTCTGGCACATGGTGGGTGCGCAAGGTACCTGGCCAGTCGCGCTTAGCGGGGGCGTGACAACGACCACCACGCCCCGTAATAGCCCCATCACAGTTTAACTTGACCCAGCCAGGGTAGGGACTGACCACTTAACTGGACTAGAAGGCACACCAGAAGCTTGAGGCGTGACAGGGAGCACTTGGGATTCAGCCTCTAGAACCTCACGACAGAACTTCAAAATAGGTACCCTTGGATTGAAGGGGGCTCCGCATCCCTAAAAAATCAAATCATTGCGCCACCTCCACAACATCCAATACGAGATATCAAACCACAATCTCCACGGTACATCACCAAAAACATAGGAAGTGAAGGAGAGATTAATATGCAACCAAATTTGTGAATTAGGGACATCAAAAAATCCCAAAGGGAGAGCATGTGGAAAAGAAAGCCAGAAATCCCAAGTAATTGGGCAATCCCTAAGCCATGAACGGTAGATTCAACAGGATGGTGGCACCTAATACATATTAATGCTAGTGTCAATACAAAATATATATTACTATCTAAAACTACATAGTACCATCAAAAGATTCATATCCAACCAACATGATAAAGGAAAATATAATCAACTAAGTGAATTAAAGTGAACTTATGGTTTATAGTATATTATCTTTTTATCTTTTTTGTTTTATATTTGAACAAAATGGCTAAAAATCCAAACTTGAACTATATATATATATTTGTATATGGAGTAATTAGAAGGATAAGTTATTTATATTTTTTGCGGGTTCCCGCGGGGCGGGTACTACGATCTCCATCTCCATCCCCAAATTAGTCTCGAGTTGAAAATCCTCCCCATCCCCATCCCCACAGGGCAATAATCGTCCCCATCCCCATCCCCATCCCCACGGCGGGGAATCCCCGCGGATCCCCGCATTAATGGGGATTTTTGCCTTCCATAAATGACACCATAATTTATTTACAATACTTGCCTTTTTTTTTTCCGAAGGCCCTAAAAGACCTCATGTTTTTTTATGGAAAGGTGTTTTGACGAAACGGGGGCGTTTTGGGAATCAGCCTGGGTTGGGATGCAGGCAAGAGGGTTCCTTCTCGACGATGAACAAGAAGAAAAGATTGACTCTACAAATTAAGAGTCCTTTAATTCCCTCTACTTGCTTGTCATCAGGTCTTTATGTTGTGTAGTCGCTAATTATGATTATCGGACTTGCCTTGCTAGTTATGTATTTAATATAATATAGTCTCTGCTAATGGTTATCCCACTTTTATTTAATGTAATATGCTCAGTCTTCCTCTTACAGTTTTACTGTGTTTCTGTTTAGAACAACTCTCATGGTTGCTTTTTTTTAGTATATGCCATTGGACAATCGAAGTTTTTGTTTCTTCCTATCATCTCTTTGATTTTGCTGGATTTATTTAATATTATGAGCATATATTATTCAATGCAATTATATTATAGACTACCTAATTAAATGACGCAATTAAGTGATCAATTTTTAGGCATTTATGAAGTAATGCAAATATAGTAAAATTGGTAATTTCAGAATGAGTAGTGTGTTTATAGCCATGAGGAATCAAAGTGTTGAGAACCGGGAGTGGCCCGAAAACCGGGGAGACAATACGCGAGGCCCAAGTGAGTTCCATACGCATGACCAGGACACCACTTTGTAACCCAAAACCTCAAGGTATTGGGTACATAGGTCCACTTCACTTATATGTTACTCACTTAGCCTCTTTCTCTCCGATGTGGGATTCACCACTCACACTTACATTCCAACAATCTCCCCCTCAAGTGTGAGACTCTTCCATATCGGACATCATCGGGCCTACTCCCCCTTCAACGGAAACATTTCGGAAACTTTTCGCAACATCACCAAGAGCCCACTCTGCCATCAAGCCCGTTCCAGGAGCACGCGTCTGCCGATGCTCCAAGAGCTAAACTTCACTTAGGCCCAAACCGGAAAGCCACTCAGAAGTTTGAGTCTGCCAATACCACTCTTATCCGGAGCCACGCCTTACAACTCCAACATGAGCTTGGTCCAAGAGCCCAACCGCTCTTCGTTCCACATGGGGGCACCAGCCACGGGAACATCACCATGTCGCAAACCATTCCGTCCCAGCCGAACCATCGGCTCCGCTACCACGAGTTGTGTCCTGGTCATGCGTATGGAACTCACTTGGGCCTCGCGTGTTGACTCCCTGGTTTTCGGCCGACTCCCGGTTCTCAACACGTGGTAGCGGAGCCACGTGTTGAGAACCGGGAGTCGCCCGAAAACCAGGGAGACAATACGCGAGGCCCAAGTGAGTTCCATACCCGTGACCAGGACACCACTCTGTAACCCAAAACCTCAAGGTATTGGGTACATGGGTCCACTTCACTTATATGTTACTCACTTGGCCTCTTTCTCTCCGATGTGGGATTCACCACTCACACTTACATTCCAACAATCTCCCCCTCAAGTGTGAGACCCTTCCATATCGGACATCATCAGGCCTACTCCCCCTTCAACGGAAACATTTCGGAAACTTTTCGCAACATCACCAAGAGCCCACTCTGCCATCAAGCTCGTCCCAGGAGCACGCGTCTGTCGATGCTCGAAGAGCTCATTCCATCGGGAGCAACGACTTACAACTTCACTTAGGCTGCGGAGCCAAGCCACTCAGAAGCATACGTCTACCGATACCACTCTTATCCGGAGCCACGCCTTACAACTCCAACCGAGCTTGGTCCAAGAGCCCAACCGCTCTTCGTTCCATATGGGGGCAGCAGCCACGGGAGTATCACCATGTCGCAAACCATTCCGTCCCAGCCGAACCATCGGCTCCGCTACCACGTGTTGAGAACCGGGAGTCGCCCGAATACCGGGGAGACAATACGCGAGGCCCAAGTGAGTTCCATACGCATGACCATGACACCACTCTGTAACCCAAAACCTCAAGGTATTGGGTACATGGGTCCACTTCACTTATATGTTACTCACTTGGCCTCTTTCTCTCCTATGTGGGATTCACCACTCACACTTACATTCCAACACAAATTATTGTGTTTACAACTATGTACTACTCTATTTAAGGAATGACATGGGGCCATAAAAGTCATTAGGAACAGTACAAAATAAGATGCCTAATTGAATCCCTAATTTCACAAACATTAGAAAAGGAGATGAGGGACTTACTTGAAGAACCCACGAAGATGGCGATAAGCAACGGCGGAGCAAGGGTCGTCGTCGACGGGAGAGAGAAATTCACCTTGAGCTGAGAGAGGTCGATGTCGCTTCCCGTGCTTTGAATCGCTTGAAGAAGATGATGAATTCCGTGGAAGAGGACGGCGACGTTCCTTGGCTTCCTTCTCAAGGTGTGAGGAGGAAGAAGAGGAGTGGCTGACGCGATACAGGGCTAAGGAGGATGATAGTGGCAGACGCAGACGAGAGAGGTGGAGGAGGATGGCGAGAGATGTGAGGAAGGAGAACAAGAGAGATGAAGGAGGAAAATGAGAGAGGAGAGATGAAGGAAAAGAACGAGAGAGCTGAGAGGTGGCCGGTGGGGGTGGCGGTAGGTGGTGGAGAGAGATCGGGAGAGATGTTAGGCATTTTTTTTTTTCTAAAAGATAGAAGTCAGGGTGGTTAACGTTTACATGTTTCTTTTTTTAACAAGAAATAGTATGAGTGATTGAGAGAACCGAGTTAGGAAAAAAGAATAATAATTACGGGCGTCAAATGCACTAGAAGTTAAATTATTTTTTGGGAGGTTTAAAAACTGACTCAATATGCAAAAAAAAATTGCGAGGGTTCGTGCCACCTCCTGCAAAATAAGTCTCGTAGATTGATAATTTTTTTCTAGTGCTTATTGATATTAGTTTATTTGTTTTGGGGTTATATATATATGATTGGTCCCCCTACTATATTGAATTGATACGAATGGTATCTTTACGCTAATTACGATTAATTACGTCTCCTACTCTTCTTAAATGATAAATTTGGTCCCCATACCTGGTTTAATCTGCAAGACGCGGCAAATGTGAGCCTCACATGTCAGTCAGGAAAATAATAGAAAATTTATTTTTCTGACTTGTGGGGCCCACATAAGTGCTTAAATATGTGCCATATCATCTAATCACGAATTAAACGAGCAAGGAACCAAATTTACTATTTAAAAAGTATAGGGAGACGTAATTAATCATAATTAACATAGAGGGACTATTCGTATCAATTCAATATAGTAGGGGGACCAATCATATATGTAACCCATTTGTTGTATTGTAGTATCTTCTCATGTCTATCGAGAAAAACTGTGATCGAGTTAACAAACTATACTATTATGATTAGTATATATATATATAAAAAACTATACTATTATGATATGTCTGTATTTCCTGAAGACCTTCAAGGGTTCAGAGGAAACGTCTTGCTCTCATTTGTTAAGCTTATCGATGTGTTTGATGCTCTATATTAGTTTATTGCAAATATGATGTACTTTTATGCAAATATATTATTTTTAATAGAAATAAAAAAAATATTATAGTTGTTTTATGCTAATCGGTAAGTTTTTTTGAAATCGAAAAATTAAGTACATAAGAAGTAGTTATAGATGTAGGCCTAAAATAGCTAAGAGGAGGGGTGAATTAGCTATTAAAACCACTTCCAAACAAATTCGTGTAAAAGAATCTTACCCAAATTCTAGGTTTTCTAAGAACAAAAGAAAGGTTGAAGGTAAGAGATGAGAGCAAACACACCAATTTAGAATGGTTTCTCTTAAATTCTATGTGTACATCTACTACTCAAGGCTCTCCTTAAGATTTACCAAATCCACTATATGGTTTTTTTCAAGATGAAACCCAACCTATTACACTTAGCTTTTTCAAGGCTCAAGCTACAACCTTTACAAAGTTTTTCAAGGCTCACTATTTAACCTATACCCAAAATTTTTTCAAAGACTCAAGCTTTAAACCTAACTCAATCCAATACAAATAATGACTCACTCTTGATTACAAATAAAGTTCAAAGATTTCTCAAAGATTTTGTGTGCACAAAGCAAGCTCAAGGAGATGGTTTCTCAAACTTGAAATCTCTTGCTCTGACTTCTAATTGAAGGTAAGAAGTCTATTTATAAGCCCCAAATGCAAGTAGGTACAACAGCTAAAGACCCTTAAGATAAGCATGCCTTTTGAAATATTTTTGTAGAAGTCTGCTACACAAATCTACTCCTAGAAGTTTTTGGTCTTTGAACCAAAAAACTAGCCGTTGGAATTTTAGCACCTCTCCACTTCTTGACTTGTCTTCTTGTTATAATAGGCCAGGAAAACATCCTCTAAATTCATCCTTTGTAGGTTCTTGAAACTCTTTGATTGGAGGATTAGAAAACTAACTAACTTGAATGACAACTGCCTTAGCTTTTCTTGATGGATGAATCTAGCCACAAATCCATCCATGTGGTGCTCCTTCTTGCAAATAATTGATAGCTGTGTAGAGGCTCCTTCTTGGTTTTGACTTCTAGTTTGGATTTTGTACAAAGAAAGACAATAATAACAAAGAAAAGCTTTCCCTCTTTTTCTTTTCTCTGGACTGGCTGTACAACGGTCATAAAAGGCTCCACACAAGCCAATACATGACATTTTTAAGGAGCTCAACATTTAACTCAAACAGTGAGTTTTAACAATGGACTGAAAATATGAACTTGGACTTTATAATTCCATTAATACTTTGGGACTTTTGGTTTTGTTAACATTTTTTTAAAAAAAGCCCAAATAAATATGTCAAGAAGTCCAACCCAATTTGACTACAAAAACTTATATATAAGCCCATAAGAAAAATGCATGGAATGACAATACAAACAATAAGTGTTAAATGCAAGCCACCTTTTATGGAATATAAATTCATTAATAAAAATGAAAAAGAATATTTTTAAAAAATAAATTTATTTAAAAAATTAGTTTTATGAGGCTCAGATGTGTTGGCTCTAGATATATTCACAAAGACAATAATGTTTAGTTTCTATTAAGTGTAGAGAAAAAAATAGAAATTTTAAAAATAAAGACAAAAATCAACAAATAAAAAATATCGTTGTTTGTACCAAGCCCAAAATCGTCTGAAGCGTGGCCTGGGTTGAGACTGGTTGATGCCCGAGTTGAGTACTGGTTGTTGGCTTGGGTAGAGTACTAGCCAATGCTTGGGGAGTGAGTACTGGCCACTGGCTGGGGTTGGGTATTGGCCACTGCCTAGGTTGATCATTGGTCACTAGTAGGCCTGTGTAAATTAGTCGTACCATTCGTACCGTACCGATACCGACAAAAAAGCAACGGAATCGGTACAGAAAAGGAAAAGTCTCAGAGCCATCTATTGAAGTCATACTATACCGATAGAGTGGGTGGGCACTATACCGACGGTTTTCAGCATGAACCGATACCGACAATCCAAAAAATAAATTACCCAACCCAAGTTTTAAAAAGCCCAAATTGGTTTTAGTCCACCCAGACATTTTTTTAAGAAAAAGGAGCAAGCGCTCCTTGCCAAACCCACACCCTCTCATATGAACTTTACAACTTTCACTCCTCTTTCTCCTTTGCGTCGCCGCGCACGCCACTCCTCCCCTCTCTCTTACTCACTTTCTCTCATATTTTCCACCCTCCCCATCGCGACCTCATTCTTGTTCTCCCCCTAATCATCGTCTTCATATTACTCTTTTCTCCCACTCACCCTCTCCCAAGTCCAATCCTCACGCCGCCCTCTTCATCTCTTTTTTTAGTCTCCTATTGTATCTCCTCCAACTCCATCTCCAATTGGAATATTGCTACTACGGTAAAAATTAGTCATGGTAGGTTATTGGGTTTGAGTTTTTGTTGGTTTTGTGATGTTAATGATGATTGATTTTTTTGGGTTTTTTTTAGTATGAGAACGATGATTTTTGTGGGCATGAAATTGTGGTGTTCGGTTGGTAAGCATACCGATCGAACCGACGTCGGTATTGGACTGTATGATACCGATCAGTAAAATATAAAAGGCGGCACAACATCGGTAAGAATTTAGAGTCGTGGGAATAGTCGGTATATTGAGCAATCAGCACGGTATGTACAGTACCAACGATTTGCTCGCCCCTAGTCACTGGCCTGGGTTTATTGATCAGTAGCATAGGTTCACCCCATGTCAAGGTTGAGCATTGGTCATTGGCCTGGGTTCACCACAAGGTCAAGATTAAGTATCGGTCACTGGCCCTGGTTTGGAATGGCTCACTAGGCTCCAGGTGGGATGTATCGGTCATTAAGAAGCAGGTTGAATTGATTATTGGTGTTTGAAAGAGATCTGACGAATTTGGAGTTGGAAGTTGATATCCAGGGGATTTGAATTTTTTAATGATTTCAATTTATTTATTAGTTGTTTACAGTGTTTATATAAAGTCATTAATTATTCTTGTAATAGAGTCCAAGACCAATCAATCAAAATTACTATTATTATTTAGTCTAGTTTAGTTTTTTCTTTATGTTACTTATTGTACCTTAATTTAGTCTTACAATTTCATCATGTCTCCTTTTACTATAACTTAGTTTAGTTTTTTTTAAAAAAATCGGTCTTAGAACGCACAAGACCGTTTGATCCCTCACTGATAAGATCCGGTAGTAGAGGGTTGCTCGGTGTTCAAATTGACAAAGAGTCGTTGAACCTAAAAATTGGAGCTTTTGATAAGTTTATAGCAAAGCACTTACAACATATTCGCTACTCAACGGAGAACTAGAGTACTCCACGAAGCAAAGATAGAAAAATAGTAGCAGCCTAATTAAGCACTTCTACTTCAAAGAAGGTTTGAAGAAATCTGTATGAAAAATACGCACTTTTAGTACCTAGTTTATCGCTCAAGTTTGCTTTCCAGTAACGATAATATATCAAGCCCGAGCTTTTGATAAGTTATGGGTTTTTGGTACGGATGGTACCCATATTTTGTGGTTTGAGACAATCATGTACCCAAACTTTTTGCCGAGACATTTATGTACCTGGAATTTTAGCGGGCAATTCAATCATGGGTCTCGGGCAGGGCATGTGCCGACGTGGTTTCTGCCCGATTTTGGGTTGCTGCCCGTTGCTCAAAATGACGTTGTATAACCATGATACGACGTCGTTTTGGGTCCATGTGGCATATGTGTGTCCAGCCCACTATCCCAACAGTTCTCACCCGGTTTGAGAGGTTCAACCGATGAATTAAATGACCCAAAACATCCCTAACAATAAACCTTAAATTAAATTTTTATTATTTGACAAAAAATTTTATTTGCAGATTAAATAAAAAAATTTTTCATAGTCCAAATTATAATCTTCAATATAATTGTTAAAAAATTTGGCAAAAAAATTTAATTCTTAAAAAGAACCAATTGGCAATAATTTATTTTGATGCATATTCCAAATAAATTGTAAAACGACATTTAATATAATGATTATAATAATGAGATAAATGGATTAACATACCATCAGTACCCTACTTTCACTCCTAATTTTTCTTCTTAATATTCTTTGATTTTTAAAACGTTATTTATTTTACAATAATGATTATAATAAAATTAAAATTAAACAAATCACATCCTATCTTTTCTCCTTAATCCTCTCCTAAATTATCTTCTTAATTTTCTCCTAAATTATCTACTTATTGGTAAACGTTGATTTGGGCGCAAAATCCGGCAATGTCGGACTCGCTCATTGGAGACCCCGCTCGAGTCGAAAACAAGACCAGCAAGGAGCTGGAAGGGACATTTTGGATGGGGTTGCCGTCGCCGAGGAAGAGGAAGGACTGGTCGGCGCGCTGGATTTTCAGCCCGTTGAAGCCGGTAAGGGAGGTGTCGGCACGGAGGTTGCCGTCGCGTTTCCAAATCTTGTAGGTGTCGGAAGGGGCGATCTTGGCGACGAAGGGGATCACGGAGCTCTCGAAGTGGAACAAGATTTCCATGTAGAAGTCCCGCATGCGGCAGAGGACAACGATCAGACGCGGGAGGCGGCGGCGCCACTTGGCCCAGGCGGAGCGGTGGTGCAGGCGAAGGAGGATGAGGGCTATCTCGGAGCTGCGGCGGCAGAGGGCCTCCTGGAGGGGGTTCCATCCGGCGGCGTTCTGCAAGGATTCGTCGGCGCCTGGGTGAGGGAGTCGGACTCGGAGGGATGTGGGAGGGATCGGCGAGGCAAGGGAGGGTGGAGACAAGGCAGGAGAGGGTGGTGTGGTCCCCACAATTCATTTTTTCATGTTAATTAATTTTTATATCATTATTTTTTTGGTCTATCATTATCATTATCCGTGATCACACAAATCATTATTTTTTTAATCAAAATAATTTTCATAATTGTATTCTTCCATTTAATTTAATTGTGATTGGCAGTTGGTTTTTCTTGTTTAAAAAAATTCGGTTGGGTTGTTAGATATGGAAATATTTCGGGCCATTTAACTCTTTGGTTAGACCATGAGAGAAGCTGAGTGGAGCCCATGTTTGACACGTCGATGTCAAAACGACGTCGTATCGTGATGAAACGATGTCGTTTTGAGTAACGGGCAACTATCTAATTTTGGGCAGCATCCACGTCAGCATATACCCAGCCCGAGGCCCGTAATTGAACTGCCCACGAAAATTCCAGGTACATAAATGTCTCGGCAAAAAGTTTGAGTACATGATTGTCTCAAACCATAAAATGTGGGTACCATCCGTACCAAAAACCCATAAGTTATAGCAAAGCACTTACAACATATTCGCTACTTAACAGAGAAGTAGAGTATTCCAAGAAGCAAAGATAGAAAAATAGTAGCAGCCTAATTAAGCACTTGTATTTCAAGAGGGTTTGAAGAAATCTCATCTGTGTAAAAAAAAAACATTATATGCACTTTTAGTTGCTAGTTTATCTTCCGCTCAGGTATGCTTTCCAGTACAGGCTTCTACCCTTTATAATTGCTAGATCTTTACAATTACAATTTATACGGGTAGTATCAGTATCAGTATCATCAACCTTGTGTACTCGCTGTTGATCGTGAAGATAGATGAGAAACCATATCCTCGACCGAGATTCCTCCTCTTTGCAGCATCTCCTGCAGTTTTTGCTTACTGATAACCAACTTGATTCTTACTACACCATTTTCTTGCACCTCCTCCTCCTCCTCCTCCTTCTCCTTCTGATCCTCTGGTATTGAAAATCGTACTTTCTTCTTAACCATCGTGGGTACTACTGATAATATTGGAAGTGGAAGAGGTACAAGATAATATAATTGGCCACCATTCAGATTGGTGTCTGGTAGGAGATGGTGCAAAACCTGGAGCGAGTCACTTATTGCATGGTTAGAAAAACCTGACAGCACTTGTTCAACTCTAACCGGTGCTCTGTACTCGAGGATCTTCCCATCGGGTTTAATGACCTTGATGGTATTTTCTTGAACAACCAGGCAATTCCCCATGATGTATTGTTTGTATTACAATCCGATCCGGCAACTAATACAGCAAATGGATTTTCCTGAAAGGGCGACTGTGTATATATAGCTAGCTAGCAACTTAAAAATTGAATTTTGGTTTGATTGCATCTGTGGTGTTCATTTTGCTGGTGAGCTATACATTTATATAGGAGGCCCGGCGTCCTAAACCTGCCCTTATAATGTCCCAAATATTACAAATTTGATTACCCTTTTTATTTATGGTATCTTTGTTTGGGGCCCATCTTGCTGGAGGTAGTTGCCGGTGTGTAAGCAAGACTTGGATGGATGTTGATGTACTTCCTCCTCGTTGAGGTGATCATACCTTTTGTTGAAACTTAAAGCCGACCCAGTTGTGCTAGTCAAATTGGATAGCAAATTGAGGAGGCAGCAGAATATTGTAAAGCATGATTAATTAGTAGCGTAAACTAGCTAGCTACTCAAAGCATTATATTTATATGGGTAGAGTAAGTAATTATCATAATGAAGAATGTTGCATCATCGATCGTCTGTCACGATCAGTATTGTACTTTTTGTTAAAGAGTTTGGTTATCCTATCTTAATTGGTTCCCTTGCCGGTAAGAATTATAATAACGAGTGGAATGTCTGCCAGACAATAATTGCACTGGAATGAAAGTGGGTTATCACCAGAACCCAACTTTTTACAGTGGAAGAAAAGTTCATTAATTATGATCTTATAGCATCAAGTAGGAGTAGGACCATGGAAATTCCACGCAAGTGGCAGGTTGACTGCTTCTTGTGCAGCATTTACTAGCTATTTGCTTCACCTCGCAAGCAACATGCAATATTTGGCTGATGCAGTGGCGGAGGGAGGGGGGGGGCCAACAGGGGCCATGGCCCCTCCTAAAATAATTTTTTCACTGTTTATAGAATTACTGTTCACTGAAAATTAGGGGGAAGTAGATTTAATGTCAAAAAAATTTGGAGGGAAAAAGAACATGGTATTATACATGTGGGGGAAAAGAAATACTAACCTAATTCCAACGAGTGGCCTCTAATTACTCTAATTCCAAATGCTTCTGAAGCTTACACAATACACCACTCTACGAAAGGAAGGAATCATGCTATCAAAAAGGAAGACACACTGTCACTGGTAAATGCTAACTAACCTTGTAATTGGTAAGTTCTTAATTCTTATCTTTGTTGCATAGTCCATAGGCCATAATCCGTTATCCCAAAATTGATATCTTTATCTATAATCTGTAAAAAAAGAATTATTTAGATTGCTTGGTTTCCTAAGATATTGCGGGGTTGTTGTCGGTTAAAACTTCAAAGCTTGAATTAAAGTTTAAATGAGAATTTGCCCATTAGTTGTTTGATGTAATGCCACAAAGATCATTATTGACTCTTTTTGCATATATCGTTGATTTCCGATGACCAGGTCTTTGTTTATCAAATTGGGGGACTAGCTCATGTTGCTTGTCTGCTTGAGGGCTCAATTGAAACATAAGAATATCTGCAGATCATTTGTTTATAGTTTTTGTTGGGCCAAGTAAGGTAATTTAGATGTTTATATATTTCCTCTTCCTCTCTAAATAATTTGTTGAATGTTCTTGGAGTATAGTTAGCTGGCTTAATTAGCTTATGTTTATCTGCCCAGCCTAATTGTGTCTTAATTATAACCCATCCTTTTTTATAGACAAAAGATTAGCCAGTTAGCTTGTTTTCTTTTTTCTTTAGAATTGCGATAGTAGTATTACTGGATAGTTAAAGGCTTAAAGTGTACAAGGTTCAGGATAGGAATAGGAATCCCCTCATCCCAAATACAATGACCATGAGATAGGCCAAGTTGTGCAAGCTCGTGAGCCACAATGTTAGCTTGTCGCCTAACATGAGTACATGACCAGGAATTGAAATTATTAAGCAAGGAAAAATATCAAAATGCCAACATTCTCTTATTTGTATCGAAGTGCCAACCAAAAGTGGTAGTATTGCAGGAGAAGAGATAAGAGACTTGTATTTACGAAAAGAGAGAACACACTTGTGTTATAAAACACTTCATTAAACACAAGGGGGAACATACAAGGAAAAATTGAAAATATTAAAATACAATCCTAATCAGCCCGCCTAGGCTTCTTCATATTCAGCTCCCGCTTCAGGCGGTTGTTCTCTCGGGCTAGATCATTGCTCTCGGTGGCCGCTGCAACCCAGCTGTCACGGAGCCTCTTATAGGCCTCCTCCCACCGATCTAGCAGCCGGTCTCGGTTCCAGATCATCTCAACCAGCCGCTCATTTTGTTCCACAAGTTGCCGGCACATTGCTTCCATGGCTTTTCCGTGCTCGGCCTCAATCCTAATATTCTCACACAGGCCATGAATGGTTGTTTCCATGTCGTCAGCCATAACTTGCTATGTGAAATATGCAGAGAATGCTTGGTTATATGTTCCTAGTGTTTATGTGTGGCTAGTGTGGTTATGTGAGTTTTTATGGGAGTGGCTAACGGGTTAATGTCACATCTCTCATTAAGCAATAATTCAATCAGTGGCAAAATTTTCAAAGATTTTGAAAAAGTAAAATCTTGAAGATCGTAAACGGTTTGGAGTTTTGTGAAAAGAAATCAATAATTCAATCTCCGAGCAAATCCTTGTAGCCGAAAACATACAAAGTGTTAGAGAAATAATTCAATCAGTGGCAAAATTTTCAAAAAGTAAGATCTTGAAGATCGTAAACGGTTTGGAGTTTTGTGAAAAGAATTCAACTTTTCCTATCACCGAAGCAATAATTCATTCTATGGCAAAATTTTTAAAAAGCAAATCCTAGAAGATCGTAAACGGTTTGGCAAAATTTTTATTGCCCGAACAACAAACACATAGCGTGTCGAAGCAATAAATGAGGCAACGGTAAAATTCAAACCGCAGACACTTGAAATTCGAACGTAATAAACACGCTCCTACTAAGGTTATAAAAGACGGTAGGACGAGGGGTAGGTCATCAAAATCGTTTTTAAAGCAGCCTCACGCCCAGACAAAGAATCCTCAAGACTCAAGAAAAACTAAACACCCACATATCCAGAACACAATGCCTGCCCCATCATCAGTTTTCTTTGTCGAAGGTGCCAACCTTGGCAGAAGGAACCGACTGGCCTACAGCATGGTCAATGAACGTGCCGAAGAACTACCGAACGAGCTCGGCAGGATGCCCCGACTGGTCTTCGTCGACGAGCTCTACTCATCGCGGTTCTTTGTCACTCCAATGGAAGAGGTGTTCTTCCTGGAGGATCGCGGCACTCTGAGGACATCCTACTACGGATCGGCAAACTCCGTGATGTTCTTCATCTCCGACAGGCTTCAGGAGTTCAACCTGGAGTCCACTTGCCAGACTGTGGAGCAAGGCGCCTATTACCAGCTCTCGATGACGGCTCAGAGCATACCCAGAATGACGCGCTTACCTCCAACTTGGCCAAAGGTACGGCTGCTGGTGTGGAACTGCAGAGGAGTTGCAAGGCGCGCTCAAGAGTTCTCACGTACGCTGAGGGACTTGAAGAACCAGTACAAACCGAATATGGTTCTTCTGACGGAGACGCAGTGGCAACCTCGGGACGATCACGGTCTCATCCCTCTCCGTTTCCCTCAAGCTAACCGGTTCGAGATTCCTGGCCAGCGCGACAGAGGCGGCATGTGGCTCTCGTGGAGCGACAGAGTCACGGTCAACATCAACAGCGATCCCAACAGCTTCCGTGTCAACGTCGTTCCGAACCGTTAGATGTATTTTCCATTTTAATAAAATATCAAAATCGTTGTAATATTTCCCTTTTTATAAAATATAAAATATCAAGATCAATGTAATGTTTCCCCTTTGTAATATTATTGTTAGTTTTAATAATATTTATATTTCTGTTAATTTCCACTTATGTAGCTGTTGGCCCCCCCCAAATTGTAATCCTGGCTCCGCCCCTGGGCTGATGGGATATAGGATGGCACAAGAAGCCTTCCTAGCTATATATTTCATCCTTTTCATCCTGTCATCATAGCTTATATATATGTTATTGTGAGGCAATTTATATACATAGTTTGTGACGTGAAATAAAATAACCGATGGTAATAGTATTATCATGCATTGTTGTCTTATAAGCAATCCGGCAGATAAAATTAAGGAACCTTATACCGTTGATTTTTGAGAGACTTAATTTGTGAAGAAGCACTACTATCTAGTTTTTAGCTTAGCAGCAATCTTAAATTACTAATTACAGTAAATGAGAATAACTAATTCATGGCGGATTAATTGCAAGTAGTTTAATGCTACAGTTTGCCACCTTAATTTGCTACTGCTAAATTAAATTCTTTGTATTAATGGGCTTTTGTCATTATATATGGATGTGGCTGTCCTAATACCTTGCTGTTACTGTCCACTATATACATACGCACTACTAGTTAGGTCCTAATCGAAATCGGGGTGTGGTCCATTGGCGTGGTAGTGCGGGGTTGATCTTCTGATCAGATTGATGCTTTTAGCAGCTAGTTAAATTTGAACTTAATTTGAGAATATGGACAACTTGGAAGATTGGAGAGAGTTTCAACCCGAGGACATTTTTTTTTTTTTGAGAAAAAACCCGAGGACATTAATTTAAATGGTTTATAATAAAATGTTTTGTGATGAATGGTGGAAAGGATATATATAATTAAGTTTGAGGAAAATGTTTACTATTACTAGAGTCTAGAGCGCTGGCTATGTTTTGTTTTCCACACCCCATGCGCACCATGTATATATTATATACCATCTTCTAGTTAATTCTTCTCTCTAATCGGGGGAGGCCTATTGAAATTAGCATACTCCCATGAAAATTAATGATTACGAAGCATGATGGCAAGAAATTGAAGATAATGCATCGTATAATGTAATTAACTTCGTGAATAAGACGTTAGTATCATGATACTTCTATACGACCATAAAATTAACAGCAAATTCTGTTAAGAGAAAAATAAAGAATAAGGTAGCAATTGCTGATCCAACCGTACATAAATTAATCAGCGCATGCAAAATATATCTTTGCAATATTTTATGCTCAAAATGAAATATAATATTAGATATGCACAACACAACTAGTCATCAGATCATCACTTGTTGGAATAATGAGTCATAATTCATTGTATCATCTTCTACGAGAATACTGCACAAAAAATTATTAGAATGTGCAGAATCCAAAAGGAAAAAGAAAAGATTAATCGAGTTTAAAACCAGACATTGTTTACGCGATTCAATTGTGTCATCATGCATGTCACTGTCCTAAAAATAACATTTAGAATTTAACAGAAAGAATGCAGCACGATATTGGAAAGTTTTGGGCGGTATATACATATATGCTTGATGCACTTTTCTTTTTTTTTTTTTTTTTTTTGATAACCTTGATGCACTTTTCTATTCATGTTGGATTCCTCACTCCAATTGAAGTTGAAGATGGCTCCTCGCTGTCGTTATCGCAAGACGTAAATAAACAAAACAAATATTAGGAGTTGAAAAAGGAAAACTAAAGTTGTGGTACTGCTGGTGCAATTATATCTTCTTCGTGGTTATATTGTGTTTCTCAAGTCCTTTTCTATTCTATAACAATTAACAAGTAAGATATATACGGCTTTTTGGAGCAAAGGAATTGATCAGTAATTTACACAGAATTTTGTGGAGAACTCGAAATGGAAAAGCAACTAAACTTTGAGACCAGGGCAACAAACATTCTTTTCTCATTGTCCCCTACACAATCAAGTCACACTGTGCTTTGAATTTTCACCAACATTTCCTCTCTTTTTTATTTGTTTCTTTGTAAGAGCCAGATTTTAATTGGAGATTTTATATGGTCAACAAGTCAAAAGAGGAGTACCGTGGTCGGCTGACATGGCACCAGAGATTAGGACACGTTAGCCTCCCAGTCGCTGGCCGGCGCCGGTAAAGTAGAATTCTCTTGCACTTGCCAAAGGTTTCACCCTCCTGATTGTATGGGCTTTAATTTGCACCATTCAATCAGTGCCACATCTCATAAAGCCTTTGCCTTTGGAAATGATTACCATGAGACTTGAGCTACACGCATGGATGTAATTATGATTACTTGTATCCGGAGCTTTGCCCCGATTAATTCGGATTCGATCCGGGTCGCACACTTGAGCATAGTGGATGAGTCTCATTTCCTTTCGTATACATAGTTAATGTTATTAATTATTATATTATATCACATAGTATAATAAGATATGGTCGAATATTTTTTTGTTATCAATTCTTAATATGTAGATGTAAAGTGTCGACCATGAAAGGAAATATAATTAAATAACAATTGTTTGTTTCAAACTATAAATAATGATGATCATTAACTGATTAGTAAAATAGTAAATTGAATATAGGCACTTTTGTGTAATGCCTCAATCACCATTAACTAGTTCGCTTGCAAGTCGAGATGAGACTTGGTTCATTGAATTGAACAAGGTTCTTGATTTCACCTTGTGTGATGTGGAATTGAATTCTCAACAATTAATGAATAATGTGATAAGATTGGTTCCGTAAAAGCAGAGATGATTAATCCTCCTCAAATCAGAAGTTTAAGATGATTAAAAAAAAAAGGTGGAAACCACAGTTAACTAAAAGTTGGTTAAAACTAGGAAACCACAGTTAACTTCAATTATGAAAACCTGTAATAGAGTTGGACCTATCCATTGCAGGTCTAACGATTGGTTTGCACTTCCATTTTTTTTTTTTTCCAAGAAAAGCTTTGCTGCAATTTTATGTTGCTCAGAGTTGAATAACGAATACTAATGCCGTTCCACTTCTTTCAAAGCTTTTAAGATCACTGGCACCAGTAGCTTTCAAATACTGAGCAGATAAAAGGTTCCATTAGAATCAACACCAACCCAATACCAATTTCAGATCTCTTTAACAAAATCTTATAATTGTAGACGAGAATTTCATCAACAAAATGATTCTGCAGTAGGCAGCTTTATTCCAGCTGAATTCATATCTAAAATGAAGGAAACCTCTGTTTGAGTCTTAGGTTTGCAAATTTGTCTTCTAACATAGTACGCAATGGAAAGAGATCAACCAGAGGAAGCAAAATCATCGTCATCTCCAGTCATGGATAAGATACTTCAGAAAGATGGATGTATATCAATATGTCTATCAAGAGGAGCAAAATGCACAGAAGCTGTCTTCACTGCTATAAAGCTACTGTATGGGACAATTATGAAGTGTTTCCTTTTACGGCCTATTAATGTAAGTAAACAATTATATCCAAAAAAGAGAAAAATCTATGCAACCTTCGGTTATGGACGAGTATAAGTTGCTCTCAGATATTCTATTATTTCTGCACTTTCAAACATCTGCACTCCTGTATTTGGATCCTCTAAGTAAGGTACCTGCAAACCATTTTTGTAAGAGAAAAAAATAATACCGCTTACTTCCTGCTCCTATTCATTTACTGCAGCAACAGCTATGCACAAAAACCAAAGCCAAGAGGCACGCCATTCACTCGCAAAAGAAAAACAAGTACCTGAAAATGTCCAACTTTCTCAAACAATATGTGTCTTTTGGGGCTGCCACGAGCACAACTAGCAGTAGAGAGATAAAAAATCATCAGAGTAAGTATGCATGTACTTGATAACACATTACAACAGCTAATCAATATCAGTACAAACTTCCAACATGAAACCAAAAGGAATGAAGAATAAATAAAGGCTTTACCTCCGAATGATATGGGGTAGTTCTAATTCTACAAGTACTTCACGAGTCACTTTGCAAAATGGGGAAGGCTGCCAAAGGAAAGAATATTAGACACTATAAATAATTCCCATGAGACACTAATTTACCTTGTATTATTATCAGATATGTCCATGGACATAACTTTGAAAATCATTTGAAACATCACAGACCTCATATGCCCATAATT
The DNA here is from genome assembly GCA_028386065.3 of Turnera subulata. Taxonomy (NCBI): domain Eukaryota; kingdom Viridiplantae; phylum Streptophyta; class Magnoliopsida; order Malpighiales; family Passifloraceae; genus Turnera; species Turnera subulata. Next base: position 68,408 of record JAKUCV010000543.1, on the reverse strand, counting down.
CAAGTGGTTTCGGTGGCAATTTTGATGGAGTGTAAGATGAACCCTGCATAAATTTGGAAAACGGATCATGCAAAACCTGCATCTTACAGTTATTGCAGACAATGAAGAACTCACAATCATATCACATGAATCTAAATCACAAAACAATACCAAAAAAAAAAAAAAGACTAAAGCAGATCAGAACATAATTGAACACAACTTGCAACATTTCAGAAATGTACAGATAATAAAGTTAGAGTGAAATAAATCACCTTCCCCATTCGACCAATCATGGCAAACCCTGCTGTCAAAGTCTGTGGTAAAGACGTCATTAAGTGACAGAAATGAAACTTCATAAATTCTACACAATAACATGAAAACTTAAAAAGAGTAGCAAAACACTAACTGTTAAAAGACCAAGTGATAACAACGGCGGAACATTTCCATCACCTGAAGAGTAAACATATAGAATAATCAGTGGTTGGAGAAAGCGCAAACAACACCAAACTGTTATCTTAAACTGCCAAACCTTTCATTTAAATAATCTCAATATAAGAGAAAACAAAAAAGGAAAGCAAGCATAGTAAGAAGTTTTTCATCAAATGGCTTATTTCAGCAAGCAGGGAAGATATGGTAACATAATTTCCCACAAGTTCAAAACAATAACTTCAGTGATCTGTTGCTCAATAGGATGTGCACATGCAAAGCTGGAAAAATATTCATTTGCATCCCACCAATGTTAGCCTTCTAAGGCATAGCAGATAGTTTTACGATATGCCACTTTGGAAATGTGTAGATTAGCATAACGTGTATGGAAGATGGCATACCATATTTCCCAACAAGGTACTTTATTATGTCGTCTGATTCATACATTGAAACTCCAGTATTTGGATCCACCTGCAGCCAGAGACAAGTCTCCACCTTAAATCTTAATCCAGCGGAAGCCACTGCCTAAAATGACGGAACGAAGAACATATAAAAGTATTAAATTATCAGCACTTAAAGCCATCACTCATTACACAATGGGAAAATGGCTCTCTCCCAAACCATTTCTCTGCCTAAAAGTTATCAGGTTGCTGAAGAACTACTGTAGATCTTCTCCATGTATGCACCCTTCTCAAAGCACACACTTGTCTACTCTATGTATGATGTTCTAGAAACTGCATTGTATTCTTCAATCTGTTGTTAAGAATTGGTTCTGCCAAGGTGTTTATCAAGTTATTGTTCGGTTAAACTGTATGCTCTTTCTCCTGACAAGTGGGAAAAGAAACATAGATGAACTAAAGGAAGAATACCAAACCATGTAAGGGAACTGCTGCTTTCCTCCCATCTGAGCAACTTTGGGACGAAATGTGGGACCATTTTTGGGGCAAGGATAAAACAGAACATCAAGGTCCAAGACTGCCACAATTTCTCTAACCTATAAATATTAACAACTGTCAGTCAACATTATAGTGAAGCCAGAGAAGGCAACTGCAGACACATAACACAATAAGAGCAATCATCTTGCAGAAAATAAATCTTGGAAGAACAAATGCAAGGCAAACATCAGGTCTATATAATAAGAGTACTGAAATGAAATTACCTTACGACAAAATGGACAACTAAAGATGGCAAGTGGTCCACCAGAATCCATATATGTAGAAAGTAAGTACGAGTCAGTGTTTATTCATCACAACTACTATTAGAGAGGTCATAATGAAAAAAAAAAAAGAAAAAAGGAAAGAAGAAGAAGAAGAAGAAAATTATATGAAGGCGTTCACCATCTAGATAATTCTGTTCCTTCCAGTGGGAAACAAATGACTTGGAAAGTACCTTTCAAACTCATATATCTCAATAGGCTTGTCAGGAAGAGGCCCTACTTTAGAGGTCTCTTTTAGTTTAAAACCTGGCAAAGTATAAATATCATTTTGAAATTTATCAGAAACACTTGTTGTTATTAACTAAACTGTTTATAATACCAGATAAGGTAAGTTTCAGGACATTTAGCTACCATCTAGTTGTAAAGCATACTGGTTGGAAGGGATCTCATCCTTGGAGACAATCGATGCAGAATACCTGCCTCAACATAAGTGAATTCAAGAACGTTAAGAAACCTTGGAAGAGAGTGTTTAAACTGCATACTACAGTTCTTTTTATCGGCACTGCATGAGAAGTTTTTGCTATGTGAGATGGCTACAGATATATGTGGCTTTGTTTGACAGTCATGCATTTCATTACTTTAGGTGGTTTTCTCTTTTTTTTTTTTTTTCTTTGTTCGAGGAAAACTATAGGTGGTTGGTCATCTCAATACTTAGAAAGGCATGTACACATAGATAACAACAAGTTTATTCAGTAAAAGGAGGAGAGATGCATCCAAAAGCAAGCGAAGAAAGAGGGAAAGAGAAACTAATTCCTACATCATTTTTCTGCATTCAACTATGCATGATCTGAAAGATGATTAGGGTCATTGATCAGTATTTATCATCTTATCCTTGTCTCCCAAATTCAGTCTTCTCATTAGGTCGACAATTACTTTGATTGAATTATAAACCATGCATTTGTTAATTGATAGTTCAGCCGATACAGCTATGTGAAATTCCCAAGAAACTGAGAGCAAGCTGCAACCCTGGGCACATATATGCATATTAATCCAACAAAAGGAGAAGAAGGGGCAATCAGTGGAGATAAGCAAGAGCATAAGAGTGTTACGTTTTAGGCATACCCATTAACGAAAACTCCAGTTCCCAACCGGAAAAGCAAAGCAAGAGAAGCTCCAATAATATCAAGAATCTTGTCAGGTCTCACTTGAAACCGCTTTGGCTCAGGTGGCTTGAAATTGGGAGGCGCGCCAAATGAAGCCTCGAGCTTTTGGTCTTTAGCAGTACTACTGGTCGTAGAGGATGTAGGGGTCTCTGAGGTGGCTCTGAGTCTGACGATGGAAATTGGCCTACTGGGTATCCTGGGTTTGCCCGGAATCGAGCACAGAGAGGGACATTTGGGGATATTGAGGACTCCAGCCATGGCTTTTCCCAGCTTGTCTTTCAACTGAAAGTACAGAACTGGAAGGAATGGCTCTTCAGTTTGTTAGTTTGTTTTAAGCCATATATACAGAGACGTGGGTGTCGGGCGGGACAGGTCTAGTTAATAATAAAGAATAAGGAAAGATTTTGTGGGTGGTGTAAGTGTAGCCAACCCCCTCGTATTTGTTTTTGTTGTACATTTGTTTTGGTGTTTCTGGTTGCGGTTGTCGGGTATTGTCGTTGTAAAATGAGCTGGTTTAACTTGTTGTGACCTGTGAAGCTGGAACTTTTGATATTTTTGGTGTACAAATTCAAGACGTTGACGGCTAGCATGAAGCATCCATCACCCGACACCACTCGAGATTAAACCGGATGGATGCTCGAGAAAGAACTAATAAACAGATTAAAACCTGTAATCGAGTCGGGCCCTAAAGCTTGCAGAGCCTTAATATGGTAGGCCTACTCTGATTTTTTGAGGAACAAAATATTGAGTTCAATTTAGCCCCAAGACCCAACTTTTTAAACATAAGGCAGGAAAAGAAGGTTTCTTCAGAATGAACACTGACCTAATACCCAATTTCATATCTCTTTAACAAAATCTTCTAACTGAAGTGGAATTTCACCAAAAAGATTGCACAGTAAGCGGCTCTACTCCAGCAGAACTCATTTATATATAAATGTTGGAAGTTTCTTCCTAAATACAAGATACTTCAAAAAATATGCCTGAATATCAATCTGTCTATCACAAGTAACAGAATGTACAAAAAAGAGCTGTCTTCAAATGCTATTATGTTGGTGTATAGGACAAGTGTTAAGTGTTTTTGTTTACAGCCAATTCGAGGAGGTATTTTAATACAATGAGTGTGTCAAACAAGAAGAAAACCCTCTTCACATCAGGGAAAAAAAATTAAAAAAAAAAAAAACTTGCAAGCTTTGCTTATGAACGAGTATAAGTTTCTCTCAAATACTGTATTATTTCTGCACTTTCAAACATCTGCACTCCCGTATTTGGATCCTCTAAGTAAGGTACCTGCCAGCCATTTTTGTAAAAAGATTGATTATGCTTACTTATCGCACCAATTCATTTCTTAGAGCAACAAACATGTACACACACACCACAAAAAAAAAAAAACACCCAGCACACCGTGCACTAACAAAAGAAAAACAAGTACCTGAAAATGTCCAACTTTCTCATACAATATCTGCCTTTTGGGGCTGCCACGAGCACAACTATCAGTAGAAAATTAAAAAAAAAAAAAATCATCAGAGGAAACATCATATGTCCATATGCACTTGATAACACAATCCAACGGCTAATCTATCAGTACCAATGATAACCAAATTTCCAACATGACACCAAAAGAAATGAGGAATAAAAAGGCTTTACCTCCGCATGATATGAGGTAATTCTAATTCTACAAGTACTTCACGAGTCACTTTGCAAAATGGGGAACCCTGCCAAAGGAAAGAAAAATACACACTATAAATAATTCCCACTAAGAATATGAGACATTAATTTACCTTGTATTATTATCAGATATGTAAATACATGGTTTTTGGATCATGGAAAGACTTTCAAAAAGTATTTGAAACTTTACAAACCTCATATGCCCATATTTCAAGTGGTTTGGGGGGTAGGTTTGAAGGAGTGTAAGATGACCCCTGCATCAAATTCAAAAAATGGATCATGAAAAACCTTCATCTTATGGTTTATTGCAGGAAATGCAAACTCATGATTATACATCATGAATCTAAAGCAGAAAAAAAAAAACATAATTGAACACAACTTGCAACGTTACAGTAATAAACAGATGATATAGTTAGAGCCAATATTTCACCTTTCCCATACGACCAATCATGGCAAACCCTGCTGTCAGAGTCTGCAGTGAAGACGTTATCAAGTGACATAAATCAAACTTGTCATCAATTCTACACAATAACATGAAAACTTCAAAGAGTAACACAGTACTAACCGTTAAAGGACCGAGTGACAATGTGGCGGGAACAGTTCCATCACCTGAGAGTAAACAAATAGAAATCAGGGTTCAGAGATATCTCAAATGAAAGCAAACTGTTATCTTATAAGACCAAACCTCTTTCATTTATATAATTATCTTAATCTAAGTGAAAGCAAAAAGGGAAAGCAAGAATTGTAAGATGTTATTATTATTATTATTATTATTTGACAATGTTATTCGTCAAATGGCTTATTTTAACAAGCAGGAAATATATGGTAACACAAAAGTTCAAAATAATAACTTCAGCGATATATTAATCAATAGGCTGTTTCACAAGCAAAGCAGGAAAAATTAATCAATTGAATTGAGCAAATATTAGTCTTCAAAGTATAGCAGATAGTGTTACTATAAGCCACTTCAGCAATATATGGCTTACAATAAGAGGCATGAAAAATAAAGAATGCCAATCAACATAGAAACATACCATATTTGCCAACAAGATACTTTATTATGTCATCTGATTCATACATTGAAACTCCAGTATTTGGATCCACCTGCAGCCAGAGACAAGTCCCCACCTTACTTCCAGTGGAAGCCACTCACTCTAGTAGAAGCCAGTGCCTAAACCCATCACTGAACTAAGGACATCATGCTTAACATGAAAGGAAAATCAAAATATTGAATTACAAGCAACTAAAGCCATCACTAGTAACAGAACGGGAGACTGGCTCTATCAGTTAGCCGGCTCCTGAAGAACCAATGGGGATTTTCTCCAAATCTGAACACTTTGCAACCCACACATTGCTCTACTAAACATTCTAGAAACTGCATTTGTAGTCAAACAACCAAGGAAAGTTCTACACTGGCTCAACGATCACGTTATCCACCTAAAATGTTGGGCTTCGGAGCAAATTTGCCTGTGGCTTCATTTCCCAGGCTTTGTCAATCCGTTCTAGAATCAGAATCATTTGCATTCTTTTTGTGATTCAATTCTCCTATCAAGTCATGTGATTCAAAAAGTGTCCAAAAGTCCAATACATACCATTTATAGATTGAATTCTAGAACTAACATGGACTAATTGTTAAAGAGCGGCCTTTGCCATGGCAAGGACACTTTCTGTGAATAAATCAATTATATAATTGATCCAATGAGTGAAGTTCCTTTCAGTTGACAGGATAAACAGGGTATTGATTGGATGAATGGGAAATCATTAAAGAGCTAGATACAAGCACTCTTTAGGAACCGGAATTACTGTCTGCTTGTTGCAAAAACTGCCTGATTATTGAGTCTAGTATATTACTATCAATTGGATATTGCAATTCCTCACAGAGATACCTAAGATCTAGGCAGGGAATTCAAATCATAACCTTTCAACACAGATCCCAATCACAACTGAAATTAATTATGCCTTTTGTCACAGGTTTAATACTATTGAACAAGACACTAAGGAAAACAAGACCATACTATTGTATCATTCTATCTATTTGTTGCAAATTGGTTCTACGTTTTTGTCAAATTATAGTTCGGTTAAAGTGTATATGCCGTTTCTCCTCAGGTGCAGGTAAGAGACAAGGATGAACTAAAGGAAAAAACAAACCATGTAAGGGAACTGCTGCTTTCCTCCCATCTGAGCAACTTTGGGACGAAATGTCGGACCCTTTTTTGGGCAAGGATAAAACAGAACATCAAGGTCCAAGACTGCCACAATTTCTCTAACCTATAAATATTAACAACTGTCAATCAACATTATAATGAAGCCAGAGAAAGCAACTGCAGAGACATAACACAATAGGTATATATCATATAGCATCAAAAACAGAATCTTGCAGGAAATAGATCTTGGAAGAAGAAATTCAAGACAAACATGAGGTATATATCATATAGAGGATTGAAATGAAATTACCTTACGACAAAATGGACAACTAAAGATGGCAGGTGGTCCACCAGAGTCCATATATGTAGAAAGTAAGTATGAGTCAGTGTTTATTCATCACAGCTACTTTTAGAGAGGTCAAATTGAGAAAAAAAAAAAAAAAGGATGATCTTCTGAAAATGTTCACCAACTATTTCGTTCTACCAATTCCTTGTGCAAGAGAGGATTCAATGACTTGGAATGTACCTTTCATACTCATATATCTCAATAGGCTTGTCCAAGAAAGGGCCTATTTTTGAGGTCTCTTTCACTTTATAATCTGCCAAAGTAGAAATATTATGTTGACGTTCACCAGAAAATGTAGGAGCTTTAACTAAACTGCTTATATAATATCACACGGTGTTAGTTCAGGACATTTCATAGGTACCATATAGTTGTAAAGCATACTGGTTGGATGGAATCTCGTCCTTGGAGACGAGCGATGCAGAATACCTGCCACAATATGCAGCAGATTCAAGAAATTTAAGAAACCTTTGAAAGAGGCCATTAAAGCATTTTTACTGCATGCCACAGTTCTATTTAGCAGCAGAGCATGTGAAGCTGTCTGTGTGAGATGACTACAGGTTGATGTGGCATTGTTTGAAAATCATGCATCTAATCAGAGTTGGTGGTTTATTATTTTAATACTTTACATAGACATGAACATATTACATATAGATATAACAAGTTGTTTAAGCCAAAGCAAGGAGACATGAAGCAAGAGAAGAAAGAGGGGAAAAATCAAAGAAAAACTAATCTCTTTATCATTTCTGCATTCAACTATTCTTGATCTAAAAGCTCAATAGGGTCATTCCCCGACATTTATCATCCTACCCTTTGTTCCCTTCCCCAATTAAGTGGACAATTACTTGGAATGAATTATGAAGCATACATATTTTAGTTGTTACTGTAGCCTGTTTGATCCGAATTATGAGCCATCCATATATCAATCTTTCTAATTTGATTCCAACATGGCCTTCTCCCTTCAAGAACAGCAAGTTCATCTATGTGTCCATCCTTATGGCTAGAACAGGCATTGTTCCACCTCTCTCACTAACACCTCATCTCGAGTAACAGCGCCACATCAAATTCAAAGAATGGAAAGAGATCCTCCTTTTACAATGAGCAAAGACAAGGAGAAACTCAAAATATTTGAATGACAAGTCTTGACAAGAAGATGATCTTAAGCAGAATATTGGTAACCGTTTGCTTCATATTAACATTAAATTCCACTATGAGGGACCCTGGAAGCCTAAAAACTCCTATGCATAGGTCCGGAAGACCACAGAACTGCAATCTATTGCTGAAGAAGACTATGTTTTTATGTCAATAAACTTGCTAAGCCAAACTATGGAATGGCTATAAATAAATTTGCCTGATCAGACCACAACAGGAGCCAAAATCTCAGAACTAGAAATTGTAGTTAAAAAAGAAGAAAAGAAAAGAAAATGAAATTGGCAACATATTCATACAAAAGAGAAGAAGGGCAAGCAGCAAGAATAAGCGAGAGTGTTGCCGTTTCAGGCATACATACCCATTAACAAAAAGTCCAGTTCCCAAACGGAGGAAGAAAGGAAGAGAAGCTCCGATCAAATCCAAAGTCTGGTCAGGTCTCACTGCAAACGGGTTTGGCTCAGGTGGCTTGAAATTGGGAGGAGCGCGAAATGAAGCCTCGGGCTTTTGGTCTGCACTACTACTACTACTACTACTACTACTACTACTGGTGGTTGTGGAAGTTGCAGGGGTCTCTGAGGAGGCTCTGACGATGGAAATTGGTCTATTGGGTATCCTACGTTTGCCCGGAATCAAACACAGCGAGGGATATTTGGGGATATTCAGGACTCCAGCCATGGCCTTTTCCAGGTACGCAAGTGAAAGTGTAGAAATTAGAAGTGGCTGTAAAATTTAATTGGCTATTTTCATTCCTTCTTTTCTTTTTGTGGAAACCAACAAACCAGTTCGTTAGTTTCCAAACCTGAGGGCTATAATTGTATTTTTCTCTCTGTCTTTTTTGTAAAACTTTTTTATTGTTATAAACCCATAAGTTATATGAATATCATTGTTATGGTGCGGCAAAATTAATTATTATCATATTCCAATTTACCTATAGTAAATATAACCTAACATCAACTTGGTTTCATAATTTAGGCCATTTTCGTTTATAATTCTAGTCTTAAACTTAATATCATCTTTTTTTTTTTATCTAAGATCTATTTAATTTTATTCCTTTAAATTAATCAAACTTATTTGTTTTTATCTTACCTTTTTAATCTAGGAATACTCATTCATTCCTTTATATTTCAATACTTACATCCACCATAACTTCACATCTCTTCTCATTCATACATCTAATCTGTCACAGCTAGCAGCTTTATCATCTCAATTTGGATTATCTCTAAGATCCCCCCGCAAACTCAGCCTAGTGTGGAACAAAGGTTGAGTTTGTCTCATAGCGTTTGGAACCGAGTTATGGCGAGAGGCTTTGTCAAAATATCAGCCAATTGGTCTTCACTACTGATGAATTGAACCTGAAGCTTCGTCTGTGTTACTAGTTCCCGGATAAAGTGGGAGTCTATTTCTGCATGTTTTGTCCGTACATTAAGGACAGGATTGTGACTAATAAACGAGGCACCCAAGTTGTCACACCATAAGTTCGCTTGTGTACTGGAACACCAAGCTTGAGTAGCAGCTGTTAAATCCACATTAGTTCAGCTGTGCCATCAGCCATAGCCTTGCATTCGGCTTCAGTTGAAGAGCGCACAATCATAAGTTGCTTTTGAGACGCCCATGCAATGAGATTCGAGCCTAGGAACACTACAAATCCGGTTGTAGATTTTTTGTCAACTTCGCTACCAGCCCAATCAACATCGGTGAAGACTTGTAAATCAGTGTTTTTAGAGCGACGTAGCAGAAGACCAGTGGTAGTGGCTTCTTTCAAATACCTTAATATACGTTTGACCACAATAAGATGTGTTTTAGTTGGAGCATGCATAAACTGACTAACCTTGCTTACGGAAAAGGCAATATTCGATCAAGTAATAGCAAGGTACTGTATGGAACCTACCAGTTGTCTGTACTTAGTTGGATCAGATAGAACCTCGCCATCATCTTTTTCAAGCACACATGGAGCAGACGTTGGTGTACTAACTAGTTTGCAGGTTTCCATCCCGGCTTTGTGCAATAATTCACGAATATACTTGGTCTGAGTCAAAAGCAAACCGGATTTAACAGAATGGACCTCAACCCCTGAAAAATATGTAGGATTTTCAAGGTCCCTTAAGGAAAAAGTCAAACCCGAACTGCGTAGCAAGGTAGTGACAAAAGGCTTGTTGTTCCCAGTAACCACAATATCATCAACATAAATGAGAAAATAGACAATAATACCAGAGTGATGATAAACAACGAGTGATGGATCAGAGTGGGATACTCAAAAGTCGCGATGGATAAGGAAATCAATCAGAAGAGAGTACCAAGCCCTCGGTGCTTGTTTGAGCCCGTATAAGGACTTGCGCAAAAGACAGACATGCTTTGGTTTGGATTCATCTGTAAAGCTAGAAGGTTGAACCATATAGACCTGTTCCTACAATTTTCCATGTAAGAAGGCATTGCGGATGTCAAGCTGTCTCAAGTGCCAATTGTTAGAAATTGCTATAGAAAGAACCACTCGAATGGTAGTAGGTTTGACAACAGGACTGAAGGTTTCCATGTAATCTATACGAGCCCTTTGATGAAATCCCTTCGCAACAAACGTGGCCTTATACCGGTCAATACTGCCATCCGATTTTCTTTTGATCCGATACATCCATTTATAGCCAATGAGATTCACGCCAGGTTTGATTCCGGATGAGAGAATTCATCTCTTCCACCATGTCATGGCGCCATTCTTTGTGTTTATTTGCTACGGAGTAGCAGGTTGGTTTAGTATCTAATAAGGGCTGAACTGTAGGATTAAGGTGTACTATATGAGAAGAGGGAGAATACCTAGTGGGTGGTTGTCTATTTTGGCGAAGGGTCATGTGGTGTTTAACTAGAGGTGGAGTTGGATTAGGACGAGAAACAAGTGAGGAGGACGAGGTGGATAACTCAATAGAAGTGGGAAGTAATTGGTGGAGATGTAGTAGGAGATATTAGGTTGCGAGGTTAGAGGGTGATGTCAAAGGAGGAAGGGGCAAGGACTGTTGAATAGGATGAGGAGTCGAGGTTGAAGGTGATGGTATTGGACTGGAAATCTGCCCTTGCTGCAGTGAGGGAAAGAAAACCTTGAGAGGCATAGAAGTCCACGTTTTTGTAGGTGTAGATTGGCGAGGCAAACATTCCTGCTCGGTCTGAAACGGAAAAATAGACTCAAGAAATTCTACATGTCGTGCTATATAAAACCTTCAAGTTTTGACATCATAAAAACGATAACCAAGATGATTGGAGCTATAACTAAGAAAGACACATGATTTGGAATAAAAATTGAATTTGTATTTGTTATAAGGGCGCAAAAGGGAGAAACAAAGACACCCGAAAACTCTAATGAATGAGTAATCAGGAGGTTGTTGAAAAAGACACTAGAAAGGAGACAAATTATTAGTAACAGTGGAGGCATTCGGTTTATTAAGTAAATTGTCGTTTCAAAGGCAAAATGCCAAAAACATTTAGTGACATTGGCAGTGGCAAGTAAGGCGAGACCCATTTCTACTATATGTCTATGATGATGTTCGACAGCTCCTTGTTGTTCATGTGTCTAAGGACACATGATGCGGTGGTGGATACCGTTGTTGGCATAGAATTTATTTAGTTTGAGATACTCCCATCCTCAATCACTTTGAATGGATTTAATTTTCATTTCAAATTAGTGTTCAACTCGCTTTTAAAATAATGGGAAAATGGTAAACACATCATATTTGTTTTGAAAAGGAAAAAACCAAATAAACTTGCTGAAATCATCAAGAAACAAAACATAGTAAACATGACCATCACAACTAGGTGTTAGAGAAGATCCCCAAACATCTGTGTAAATTAACTCTAAAGGACGTTGGGTGTATTTATTGGTAAGAGGAAGATGCAACTTGGACAATTTCCCTAATGGACAATGGACACATGACTAAAGATACTTTGACGAAAGAACAAGAAAAACTTGTCTCGTGAGAATCTTCTGTTGGGTGCGAGAATGTACACTGGGTGGAGGTATGGAAGTGTGTTGATAACACTGTTAGGCGTTAAGACCATAGCGGCCACAAAGCTGACAGCACAAACGACCCGAATCCGGGCTCCAAGGAGATCGAGAGGAAGACTGGCCACGCTAATAGGTCTGGCCACGACTATAGTCTCGCCTACCACGGCCACGGCCACGAGCGCCACCGCGAGCACGACCTTGATAATTGTTTGTTCTCTAAACAACATGAGCTGAAGGTGTAGGAGAAGAGGTGTAGGAGAAGAAACAAGGACAGGATCAGGGGATTGAGTTGTGGGTTAGCCAATATTCAATGCCTTCACAGGATCATCACAGATGAATTCATGGCTCATATGAAGACTTTGCAACTCAGAGAATGTCACAAGCTCAATAAGTGTTTGTAGAGAGGAGATAAGGGTCTTATACTCAGTTTTGAGGCCCCTGAAAATATAAACATTAAAGCCACAGATGAGGGCTTACTAGAGGCGTACATCTCATCAGCAAGCCGCTTTGCCCTATTGAGAAATCGCAAAGTAGGCTCGGGATGTTGCTCAAGACGTTGAAGTGCCATATAAATAGCCATGAATCAAGTATTGTAGGGCGAGGCTAGAGATTCTTAAAGAGCAATCCATGCATCTCTAGCAGTCTTTTTGTTCACTACAATAGAGAAAACTTCAATTGTAACAGAAGACAATATAACAATCAAGATGAAATTATCTTGTTGAATCCGACATTGGTGATTTGGATTTGGTTGTGGTAAATCGCCATCATTAATAGGGTGAATTGTGGGCGTCGGGCACAAAAAAGAACCATCAATATAGCCTATCACACCTTAACCAACCAAAAATGGTTCCATTTGTACTCGCCAAAAGACATAATTGGTCTCAATAAGCTTGATAAAAATATGGTGGTGTGTCTGGGATAAAGGATGCATGGTTGGGTCCAAGGTTGCTGGAGGCGCGATCACACCAGAGGACGAACTAGGAGATTTGGAGGTAGGTGAAGTGGGAATTTTGGAAGTGGTAGAGGACTCAATAGTTTTAGGATTTGTTGTCGTTGAAGCGTTATAGCTCCGCTACCATATAGAAAGCACAAGAATGATTGTTGTGAATCGAGAATATGAATTGATGCCCTCTCTGTTTCTATTATGGTGATAGTATTAGTGCTACACATGAACTATAAGTCTCTAACAGATTTACATAGACAGTACAACTATTATACGATAAGGGATGCATCTAATCTGTCACAGTTAGTAGCTTTATCATCTCAGCCTGGATTATCTCTAAGAAATATCATTATCAAAGTTGTATTATTACTATCAAAATTGTATTATCACCTTCAAGCTTGTATTATTATTATCAAGAGTGAATTTCATCTTCAATTTTATAATTACGTTATCAGCATAAGTCTCTAGCCTACTAAGGTACTTATTTCTAAAATTTTTCTTCTTGCTACTTTCATCCTTTCCATATATACATTAGTAATATTGCTGAAAAATTTATCAAGTAAGTGTATATCCTTTCTATATATAGTAATAATATTGCTGAAAGATTTATCGAGTAAGCGTATATATACAATATATTTTCTATTATTATCATACTACTCTTATTACTTATTTTATATGTTTCGTTATCACTTCATTACTACTATCATAGCTAATATTATAAAACTTGAATTCAAGGCCCTTGACATTTTCAGAAAAAAATTATTTGTCATGAGCACTAGAAGCTAAAATGCATTTAGAAGCTAATGGTCTAAGAGACACCATAAAATAAAGAAACAAAGCATCTAGTTTAAATAAGGCAAAAACTATAATTTTTCTTCGCCACCATCTCCATGACATTCTAAAGTCTAAATATCTTACAATAAAAGATCATGCAGATCTTTGATAGAATTTAAAAGAAATGTAAGACCACTTGAAGATGGTCATTCTTCCAAAAGCTTGTTATGAATGTATACATCTAAGGTTAAAAGATTTTAAATCTGTGCACGAGTATAATTCAATTATGTTTCAAATAAGCTCTCAGACGAAATTATGTTGAGAAAATATTATTGATACTGATATATTAGAGAATAATATTATCTACTTTTCATGCATCAAATGTGCTCCTGTAGTAGCAATATCATGAAGAATGTTTCACGAAATTTTCAAATTTAATTTCATGCCTCCTTATGGCTGAACAAGTCAATGAGCTAATAATAAAAAATCATGAATCTTGTTCAACTAGCTTTGCTCCATTCCCTGAAGCGAATGCAGCAGCAAAATGATAATTTTGGTTGTGGCCGTGAACAGCCCATTGGTTACGAACATGTCGTATAGCAAAGCATCTGGTTAAACTTTATCAAGTGTCCTTGAAGGATAAAATTTAAGGTTATTGAAACCAACTTTGTTTAAGATGATGGCCATGATGTCAATTTCCAAAAATATCCATTTCTAGATATTGTTGTTTATCTTGCCTATCCTGAAGGTGCAACTGAATATATTTTTATGATAAAAGTGTAAAACAAAATTATTTTTATTTTTATGTTTAGCTTTATCATGTTATCATGTGATATATTTTTTTCATTTACTTTATTTATATTTTACTTTTACATATTTATTTTACAATATCGCATATCTATTAAATTTTTAATGTGGATATGAAACTATGCATATAGATTTTATAATAATGACTCTAGTATTTGTACTGAAAAAAATGTAATAATGCTTTTAGTATTTAATAAACGAAAATATTTCATTTCCTTAAAGCTTAAAAAGGCATATGTCAGTACAATCTCTAGCAGTACAAAAATAATTGAAGACTCCGAAAGAGCTTAAATTTTACTACCGAAAGAAATACAAAATGTTTTATTCTCTTCAAAGTCTCAAAGAAACTTATTGAGTTTGAATGATATCCATTTAAATGGATATCATATTGAGACAATGAATGAAAGAGATGCCGAATATCTCTACACTACAAAAGTTAACACCACAAGTAACAAAAAATATTGGAAATATTATCTGTATTATCATCTAGATTGTACTACATATATTCGAGTCATTGAAAGTTATCATGTTCAGCTAGAAGCTGGGACCAGCTTAAAGTTGGCTATGAGTTTAAAAAAAAAAATTGCATGACCAGTTGAGCCATATGGGGTCAATATTGATGCGTAAAATTATTAAAAATTCATTTGGTCTTTCATTAGAAAACCAGAAGTTTTTCAATCTAATGATTTTCATGTGTTGCTTGCTCTTAAGAAAAATCAATTATTTTCTCATTGATATGATAACGTTGGTTTAGAATCACCTGCATTTGACAAAAAAATCTAGGGAGATATTTGTTGACCTATACATCCACCATGTGGGCCATTAATATATTTTATGATTTTAATCAATGCATCGACTAGATGGTCTCATGTGTGCTTATTGTCTTCATGCAATTTGGCATTTGCATGCTTATTATCACAATTAATCAAATTGCAAGCATACTTCCTGATTATGCTATTAAGACTATACGTCTTGATAATGTTGGTGAATTGCTTCTAAGGCGTTTAATGATTATTATATGTCAATTGTAATTATGGTTTGAATATCCTGCAACTCATGTTCATACCCAAAGCGGTCTAGCAGAATCGTTTATCAAAACCCTCCAATTGATTACAAGACATTATTGATGAGATGTAAACTCCCTATTTTTGCTTAGGGACATGCTATTTTGCATGCAGTAATATTTTTGTGCATCAGGCCAATAAGTTATCATAAGCATTTTCCTATTCAAATAGTTCATGGTCACAAGCCCAATGTCTCCCATCCTCGGAGCTTTGGTTGTGCACTATATGTGCTAATTGTTCCATCACAACGAACTAAAATGGATCCTCAAAGAAGTTTGAGAATATATATTGAGTATGAATCTCCATCAATTATAAAAATTTAGAACCATCAAATAAATATTTATTTACAGCAAGATTTGTTGATTGTTACTTTGATAAAAGTATTTACCCAATATTAGGGGAAGAAAATAATCAATTGGACAAATAGATTAAATTGAATTCTATATCATTATCTAGTTTTGATCTTTGGATAAATCAGTATGATCCTGAAGTTCAAAAGTTGATTCATTCACAAAATATAGTAAATCAATTGTCAAACGCTTTTACTGATCTAAATAGAGGGACCAATTCTTAAATACCAGTTGCAAATGCTCATGTTCGAATTGATGTTCTTAAAGAACAATCAAAGAATGCAAATGAATCTAATGTACGCCAAAAGCAGAAGGTCACTCGGTTCCAAAGATTTAAAAAGAAAATTTTCGATAGAGAAAAGTAGCAAAGATACAAGATGGTCCCAACGAGAAAATAAGACCTCTAGTAGAGGTTCAAATTGAAAATTCTCAATAAGAGAAAAATCCTCCAGAAGCGGTTCCTGACACAATTGATAAAGTTCCAGAAGTAACTCAGGTCCCAGAAATAAATGAAAATGACGAGATCTCTATCAATTATACTATGTCAGGAACGAGATGGAACTAATGTGAAAAAAACATCGACGGAATTTTTACATAATAGCATTAAATATTATGGAAGAAAATGAGGATCATGAACCTACATATGTTGATGAATGTGGGTGCATAAATGATTGGCCAAAGTGGAGAGACGCCATTAAGGGTATGTTAAACTCGCTTGTGAAGTGAGAACTTTATCGGACCTGTAGATCCGTACATCAGATGGCGTAGAATCGATCAGTTATAAATGAGTATTTGTGCAGAAAGAAATGAAGAAAATAAAATAGTGAGATATAAAGCACGACTTGTAGCACAAGTTTTTACCCAACGACCCGGTATTAATTGTGAGGAGGCATACTCCCCTGTGGTGGATGCAAATACTTTTTGGTATTTGATAAGTTTGGCAATATATGAAAAACTAGAAATGCGTCAAATAGATGTTGTTGCAACCTACATATACATGAGAATCTCTGAAGGATTCAAGTTGCATGAAGAAATTAATTCTCGAGAAATATACTCAATTAAACTATATTGATCCTTTATATGGTGTGAACCTTTTTTGGGGTATGTGTAGCATAATCATTCTTGCATATATTTGTTAAGTCCTCTATGTATTTTATTTAATCAGTACATGTGTGAATTTATTATCATTGCTATTTATGTTGATAATTTAGATGATGCTGTAATATTTTTATCTATATGTGAATTTTTTATTATTTTTATTTATGATATAAATATTACTAGAACTCCTGAAGAAGTTTTCAAAGTCATGCCATGTTTAAAGAAAGAAACCTCGAAAAGATTAGTATGGTTCTTAAATACCATATTACAGTGCAATTTTTCTTGCTAGTAACATAAAAATCCTAAAGCTTTTGCCATAAACTTATTAGCAAGCTATAATTTTCCTCTAATATATCTTTGTTCGAATTATTTTAACCTTGTGAGTCCAAGGAGAATATAATTGGTTATGCAGATGCAGGTCATTTATTTGATCCACATAAAACACATGTAGATGCATGCTACTTCTTTACATGTGGAAAAACTGCTATATCGTGTCAATCCACAAAGCAAAATATCATTGCATCGTATATTGGTAGGTCTTTTCAAACATCCCTATGGTGTACCAGTGGCTTATATAATCTTGAATAGACAACTTTTCATGCTCAAGCACGCATACGGCATGAGTACAGGGAATTCCTGACTCATCCCAGCCCCTACAACTACATGTGAATTCCTTTAGCTTCATAACATATTGCTCCCCTCCACTAACAACTTCATGTCCATCATCCCCGTTAAAAGCCACATGGAACTTGCTTGCAATATCACAATTATCTTCAATCTTGTTCCAAATTCTTTTCGCCACACCATCCCTAAAGAAGCCTTCCTTCCCATTCTTTCTCTGACCTAGCCGTGTCATTACTTGCTTCCTAATAATTTCCAACATGGTGATAATGCTCTTGTACCTTGCTTCTATAATCTAAACATTAAAGGCTTCAGACATATTGTTGTTTATAGCATCACACTTGGATTCAGTATTGAAGAAGCATCTACACTAGACAGTTGGATTAACATGTAAAAAATCCTTCTTTGCACCTTCTGCTAACTGCTCCATCTTCTCAATCCCCTCATTGAAATCTGGCGCACATGTTGCCTTACATGTTTTCCAGAACAGCATGTGTAACTCATCCCCCTTCCATATCTTCCTCCATTTGGAAAATATATGCCTTGCACAACGCCTATATTGTGCGTTTGGCATACATTCATATATTGCTGCAGCGAGCCCTACAGTCTAAGAAACAATCAGAACAAGCAAATTAAGAAACAGGTTAAAAAGTTTGTGCAATGTACACAATGCAATCAAGCAGATATGAACCCTTTAACAAAGCAAATTTACCTTCTGTTAGTCGCTAATGAATGTCCACCCATTTCCTCTGGCATATATAATGTTTAGATCCTGCATGAGGGCGACTAAGAAGTCTTTCCAAGTTTGCTTCCTCTCGTAGTTCACTACAGCTCACACGATGGGATACATCTGGTTATAACGATCCCATCCAACTACTGACAATAACTGACCTTTGAAAGGTCCCTTCAAAAAACACCCATGAATTCCAACTACACGCCTACATCCCTCAACAAACCCTTTTCTCACTACATCAAAACAGACATACATAGACAAACAACCCACTGTCTATTGACATAACATTCACACTACTACTTGGGTTTGATTGTCTCAACTCCTCTGCAAAATCCTCTAAACTAGTGAATTCAGCAAGCATATCTCCACTGAAAAATTTCCTCACTTCATCCTTTGCATTTTGTTGCACTGGTTACGGGATACAACAAACCTTAACTTCTCCTTTATTTCTGCCTGCATCTCCCGCACACTCATTTATAAGGTAAATTTTCCCTTTGTTTGAAAGAAGTAGTCACCCAAAGAATGGTAAGTGATCTGTGAATTCTTAGAGGAAAAACCACTACAAGTATGCACTGGAGGAGGACTCTTCACAGTCCATCTTCCATCAGTCCTAAGTCTGGAAACATACACACGCCATGTGCAATTTGGTTTTTTGCAACTAGCTGTGTACTTGACCTTGGAATCCTTCAAATGATATACCTTAATCAATTTCCCAGAAAGGATTTAATTTCACAAAAACAAAACCAAACCGAACTAGGCTTAACTTCTAAGATAAAGCAAAAAAAGACAACAAGCATGCTATCATTAAAATACATACTTTGTCAACCTTAATGTCTTTCCTCTCAACCACTGAATGTTTTCTCACAGCATCTTTAATTTGGACCTTGTTAAGAAACACCATCCCTTTCTGGAAATATGGCTTCTCTGCCTTACTATCATACTTCACTATTCTAGATTTACTTCTTTCTGCTGCCTCTACACCCTCGACATCTTCAACCCCACCTTTGTAGCTGCCTTGCTCGTTTGAATCATAATAAAGATGGTCTTCAAGCGGCTGTTGGTCATTAATACCCTCTCCTTTACCCTCCTACACCTCTGGTTGTACATTAATACCCTCACCCTCATTACTCACTTCTTCATTCACACCCACATCTTCTACCATATTTACCCTACTGCCATCAATAGGAACATTTTCCAAACTACCCTCAACAGATCCTTGACAAGAGGGACCACCAATATTTTCAATATTATCTGCAACCAACTTTTCTTTTCCTTTGCGATTCTCCCTATACTGTGCCTCAACTTTTCTTTTGTGTTCAATAAAAGAAAGCAGCTCCTCATCATCACTTAAGTATTTTGGGTGCACCCACCCTTCATCTCGACCCATGTAATACTCATCATTACTTGTATTTTCATTTCCAGAAACATCATTCTCACCTTTTCCATTTCCAGCATCTTCATTCCTTGCAACTTCATTTCCAGCAAGCATATCTGCAGTAACTTCATTCTCTGTAACTTTATTATCACCATCTTCATTTCCAACATGCATATCTTCAGCAACTTCATTCTCAGCATCTCCATCCTTAACATCTGCATCCTTTGCATCTTCATCCCCAGCATCTTCATCTTCAAACCCTTCACTGTCTGCATCATCGCCAACACTCCCTTCACTTATATTAACAGTGACAACTACTCCATCTTCACTATCTTCACTAAATGACTCTCCATTTTTATCACTGTCTTCATTCTTCCTATCTACTCTGACTTCATTAATTGGCTCTTTAACTGCTCCTAATCGTTGGCCTTTCTCATTAATCCCCAATCTCTGATATGCCTCCACTGGATTTTCACAAAGCAATGGATGTATAGAATTTCCATGCTGAATATATATATCAATCACATCATACTTACTAGCAGCGTCGAATAAGCCCATAATACTGCCATCTCCCATTTTAACCACCTTAATAGCAGTATGTAAGCACATCCGGGAACACATACCAAACATTTTCAATTTTCACATACACATGCATTTTATAACCACTAAGCAACACCAACAGATCCAACTCATCAGCCATAGTATACTCTTCAAACACATGACCCCCAACATACTCTGTGGAATTATATGTCTTGAAAATTGTGCCCCCCCTCCCCGGTATGAAATTTCAACAACACCTCACCCATTTGCACATATACAGAACCTAAACAAAAAGTACTAAACATTACAAGTTGTTCGTTGTGGAAACCCTAAGCGAAAGAAGTAAACATTACAATGGCCAATTCGAAATGAAATGAACATAACACATAGGATGACTAGATGTACATACAACCATTATATGGTATTGTATGCGACAGTACAATACAGAGGCAATGTACAGGGGCAAGGGTTCTTTTTGGTAAATTGCAATATTTGAATAAATAAAATCTGACCACAATTGGATAAAAAAATATCTGAGCTTCTGAGCTTGACCCTAGAATCGAATCTGACAAAATTTCCTACATGCATGACAGACTAAACAACACAGCATACCTTGACCACACTTTTGCCTCCCCGGACAACTTTGTCGCGTCCACTAACAGCCAACCTTTCCCTCTAGCCTCCTCCTCATCTTCAACCTTCTTTCGCTTTTGGTTTCCATAACGAACTGCTTCGCAAAATCAATTTCGAAAATTTAAGGCTCCTCGGATTTTAGCGCTTCATGGTCTGGGGAAGTAGATTTAGGGTTAGAAGAGAGGGAAATCGATTTGGGGGTCGGGCATTAGGTTGGGGAAATCGTTTTTATGGTTTGCGAAATCGGATTAGGCAGTGCGAGATTAGGTTGAAGAAATCGCATGAAATGAATTGAGGGGAGGGAATTGAATTTGGGGGAATTGAATTGGGGGTATTTGGCTCCACTAACCCCTGGTCATTTTAATTTTAACTCGAATCGGTAGAACTGGTAGGACGAGGAGAACCGGTGTAACATCGGATCAACCAGCTGGTAAGGCAATTAAAAATCGGAAAAAGAATTTTTGATTTTCTGGAAAATAAAATTTAGTTGGATAAGGTGGGCCCTACTTTTTGTCGACGTGGACCAATACGAGTGTGACACCTGTCGGGCTGTCCGGGGGGCCGGCCAAGTCATCAGTCGGGCTGCCTGAGATACAAAAAAGGGCCAAAATTTCAAACCCGGGGTACATAAAAGGGACAGGGAAACTCATAGGTACACAATCTGGACAAACGTGAAACTCGAGGACCTGAAAAGGTGCTTGACCCGCAGAGTATGTACTGCACTCTTTTTTCCCTCACCAAGTTTTTATCCCACTGGGTTTTCTTGATATAGTTTTTAACGAGGCAGTTATTCCCAAGCGTATTATATCCAATGCAAAATGACATTCAAGGGAGAGTGCTATAAATAAGTTATGTGAATGTCATCGTTATCATCCGGTAAAATTGATTTTTATCAAACTCGAATTTACCTACGATAAATATTTTACCCCTACACCTAGCATCCACTTGGTTTCATCCTTTTGGCCATTTACCTTCCATAATTCCATCTGTCTTAACCTTAATATCTTCTTACTTTACCTAATATCCATTTGATTTTATTCTTTTAAATTAATCAAACTCGTTTGTTTTTATTTTTCTTTTTTCATCTATAAATACCCATTCATTCTTTTATATTTCAATACTTACATTCTACTAAAAACTTTGTCTATCTTTTCATTCATATAACCTATCTTCTCAAACTTTTCCATCTTGGTTTAATTATCTTCCATTATCATTCTCATTATCAAAAATGTATATATTACCTTCAAGCTTGTATTATTAGTATCAGTGAATTTCAACCCCAATTTTATAATATTTATTGCATTTTTTAGAAAAAATTTTAAATTTTTTTTTCAGGAAAAAATTAGAACTTTTTTTTTTAGAATAAAAATTAAAACGAAATTGGACAGTGTATACTGCTATTTTTGGAGAGTTGTACCCGTAAACGACGGAGTAACGTATACTATTCTCTCTCACTTTCCCCTTTTGGTAGGCTCTTCAATGTAATGGGGTTATGTGATAGTTATAGGCCTTGGTCTGATAGCTTTGAGCCATGGCTAGCTCCTTAACCAAGTCACTCATACTAGCCCATGAATTTTAGAATACAATACACTTAAGACTCCTTCAATGTTTATTATGGTTTTATTCTAAAAAAAACGTTTATTATGTTTTTGAATTTAAAAATTGAATTATAGAACTATAAAGTAATTCATATAGTTTTAATTTTCACGGAGAGTCTGGCACGAATAGTCTCTCATCCGTATATTCCTAACTCTCCTTTATCTTGCTCTCTTTTTTAAGGGGAAACATAAAAATACCACGAAGGTAAGAGAAACATGAGATATGAAAGAGAGGAAAAATAGAAAGAAATATATACAATAAAGATAAAGAAACTTAACGGAAAGGTTTAAATACATTGGATTGATTTTGATAAAAAAAAAAATAAAGTACACATATATTAGTTTCCAACTATAAATTCTTTTTGGGGTGAGATATCAGATATATATCTATACTATCTATAAAAGCATGAAGACAGGAAAACACCAAAACTGCAAAACATGTGAAACTACTAAAATACCCTTCATTAATTAAATCACCATATATTATTTTTTCTGCACCTCTTCCTCTGCGCAACAAAAGCACAATACTGTAGTACAATTACAATTACAATTACAATCTATATCTATATCTATCTATCTATATCTATACTTCTATACTATATATAAAAGCACGAACGCAGTGAAACACGAAACAACCGAAAATACAGAAATAACCTTATTTAATAATCTGTATATACTATCTATAAAAACATGAATGAAGACAGAAAAACACCAAAACAGCGAAACATGCGAAACTACTAAGATATCCTTCATTAATTAATTCACCATATATAATAATAATAATAATAATAATAATAACAATAACAACAATAATAATAATAATAATAATAATAATAATAATAATAATAATAATAATAATAATAATAATAAGGGTTAATGCATAAAAATGTCTCTCAACTTTTTTATTTTCACCACTGTTGTCCCTAAAGAAAGTATTGGGTAATTTATATCCCTCAACTTGTGCCTAACCGAGTGGAGTTGTCCAATTACCTGCAGTAACAGGTTTCGGATGTGGGACCCACCTAATTATTGAATAAAAAATTATTTTTCTCACTTTTTGGATTACACGTCAGATTAGTAACTAAAAAAAGTTGTGGGTCCTACCCCAATAATCTGATTTTTTTAAAAAATTTAATTTTTAAAAATTATTAGGGAAAAATATTGAAAAATTTTAAAAAGAAAATTAATCATTATTTATAATTGGAAACAAAAAAATTCAATTCTAATTAATCTGGATTATAATTAAGGTAACTAATTAATTTTGAAAATCATTAGAACTAAAAATTTAAAGAAACTTTGACCAATTTATTAATTAATAAAAGAGAATTAAATATACCCAACAAATCAAACAACCACCACTGTCCACCAACAAGCTCCCGACCAGTCCTACTCCCTTCCCCCCGCCGCCGTGGACCCAATAAGAACAAGGGTCATCGGAGAAGGACAAGCCCCATTGGCCCGAATTTGAGCCAGCCCGACGAGGTTCAAGCCGGATCTATAAAGATTTATGGTCACGCGTCGTCGCTACAAGAGGAGTCGGCGAGATCCACGCAACCGAGGCCCAACCAACCGCTATCGCCGTCGCGAGGAAGAAGCTGACGCCACCCGCCGTCGCGCACGAGAACCACGAGGTTAACGTCGCTTTCGCCGGCAAAGTGTCGGTGAAGGAAGAAGAGAGCCCCTCGCCGACCGGTTACCATCAAGAGCAGGAGGAGCAACATTTTTTTTTTAGTCGAGGCGAGAGAGATCTCGGGATCTTCTCGCTCTGAGTTGTGGGAGTGGGTGAGGGAGGAGCAGTAGGAGCAGGAGAGGCGGGTGGCGACAGCGGATGGTGACGTGGCTGGCAATAGCTGGCGCTGCGGGTGAGGTTGTGGGGGTGGAGGTTCTGGCCGGAGACGTGATGGGGAGGAAGGAGAGGAGTTTTTTTTTTTTCAGTTGATTAATATCTGGATATTAAATTAATGCAATTAATTAGTATTTGGTGGAGTATTTAAAGTTGTGGTGATGGATAAAAAATAAAAAAATTTAATATTTGATTAAAAATGGGTAAATATTATCACATATTTTAAAAATAAAAAATATAATTTTTATCTTTCATATTTTAAAAAATAATTTTTAAATTTTTTCATATTTAAATAAAATATAGCAGATAAATAATATTTTTATTTAATTTATTTAGATATTAAATTAATCATTTTTGGATTTTTTTATTAAAAATATTTTCAAATTTTACAAAAAAAAATATTTATATAAAGCCAATTAATCATTTTGCCTTCTCCAATTATAATTTTTTATCAATTTAAAAAAAAATCAGAAAAAATAAATCCAGTCTGACGTGGAAAACAAATACAGTACAAAAATAATTTTTATTCAATAACAGGTGGGTCCCACATCCAAAACCTGTTACTGTAGGTAATTAGACAACTCCACTCGGTTAGGCTCAAGTTGAGGGATATAAATTACCCAATACTTTCTTTAGGGACAACAGTGATGAAAATAAAAAAGTTAAGGGACATTTTTATGCATTAACCCTAATAATAATAATAATAATAATAATAATAATAAATATCTTACCCTTATTTAATTAAAATGACATGTCATACAATAATGAATGACATGTAGTCTCTATGTACTATATATAAAAGAACTAACTCAAACAATAGATGAAAATAAAAATAACTATACTTATATTAATAATATAAATTAATATTTTACTTTTATTTTATTACGAGGAACTATCATATAACAATGAATGATATTTTTAGTTCTTATTATAATCAAAGAAATATGTAGAAATACTCCTACTAATTAACATTACTCTTATTTTATTAAGACGAAACACCATAATAATGATTGACATGTAATTTTACTCATAGAGTCTATGCATCCATTTGGCTTTAGGGATGTCATCAAAGGTAAACCACGGTCCTCCAGGTGAGGGCTTATGGTTAGGAAATTCAAATGGACCATTTGATCCAGCAAAGACTGTTCTTGACATGTGTGTGTCTTCTTGGCTTTGATGGAGGAAGTGTGTAATCCTCATCCGAGTCATAAAACTGATTGGCACAATTGCATTCAGGTTCACACTTGGAAAGATCAGTGTCCCAAATAAAATGCCCGTCGACATGAGAAACATAGACTTTGGAACCATCCGGTTGGAAAGAGGAGACATTGTCTCAACAACTATTTATTTATAAATTCCTATTTTACTGCATATTTATAAATTCCTATTTTACTGCATAAACTAATTCTAAATAATATATTTATTTACATTTTCTAAACAACTAACAAAAATATAAAGAAGTACAGCTAAAAAGTATGAAAAAATTATGAACAAAAATAAATTTTACCTAGAAGAATAATCACAAGAGCTCATGACAAATGTGTTTGTAATTTATTATCAACAAGAATTATAGAGAGAAGAGGTGAATAAGGTAGTCAATGAAAATTACAAAATAGAATAATAACGAAAAAAAGTATTATCATAGGAATTCATACCAAAAAAATGAATAATAATAAGAAATCATAATATAATTTAATAATCTACTTCATTAATAATATAATTTCATAATTAAATATAATTTACAATATCAAATAATTTAAAAAGTATTATTAAAAATAATTGATTTTATAAATTTATATTCTCTAATACATAAACTAATTCTAAATAATACGTATTTATCCATCTATATTTTATATATAAGTTCTTTTCAATGATCTAAAAAATATGATACTATGCCACGTGCAATGCACGTGAAAAAAACTAGTGTAGGGAAATGTGGTGTTAAATGAGGTTAATAATACGACCATACCGTGCGAAGCACTATCCGAAAATGATATTTTTCTAAGTTGAAAATTCTATTCAGGATTCAGCTTGTCCTTCTACACGGGTGCAGGAGCCTAGAAAGTGTCGAGAAAGTTTTTTGCTTGTAGAAGAACAAAGTTTTTTTAGGTTTCACAATGCCCAATCTTTTGCGTTTTGGCCAATTCTATACCCCGATTTTTTGTTTGGCTAGTTATGTACCCCAATTTTCAATGGGCAGGGCATTCATAGTCCCTTGGTCAGGCACTTACTGACGTGGCGGGCTGTCCGAATTTGAGGTTTGAGAGGTGTTTCAAAACGGCATTATTTCGTGCCAAAATGACATCGTTTTTGCGTGTTAGGTGGACACGCTCGATCCACGTGTCTCTGTGGGCCTTGCATGCTACCAGCCTAAAACCGTTTGACCAACCGAAAACCCCAACGCTTACCCAAATACCCAATGTGTACCTTTTTTTCGTTTAGTTCTATTATTTTTTTCCAGAGACCAAAATTACTAACCAACCATTAAACTAAATCTATCCTAGAATAGTAATTACTAACCATTAAATTAAATTTATCCTAGAATAGTATTAAATATATGTATTTATTCATCAAAAAGAAAAATATATATGTCTTTGGAATCGGAATTTTTTTAAGAAAAAGATAGACATAGGATCCTACTTTTGCTACCTAAATTTTTGCTTAATCTTTTCTTATCCCATTACTTAACGGAAATAATTTACCTTAAATAAGTTATTAACAATGTATCAAATTAAAAGTTACCATGATAAATCAAATATCATTAGTTCACCCTCTCTCATTAACTTTTTATTCGAAAAGAAAAAACCATCCTCCCCATCAATCCCAACCCTCCCTCCCTTCTCCCCTTCCCAACCCCCGTGCCTCCTTCTTCTACTAGCAGTAGAGCAGAGAACAATGCAGGTGACAACAACCTCCCTTATTTTTTTTTCCAATAATTCTTCTTCTACTTTATAGTGTATTGATCTTCGCAGCCCCATAATAGTGTTTATAATCTTGTTCTTGAGTTTGTCCTATCAGATCTCCTTCTCTAGTTTATACTGGCATGGATTTTCCTGTACAAATCTCCTTCTCTAGTTTATGTTGGCATGGGTTTTTGGCCGGACGGGGGATGATCTGGTGGTGTTGTTCCTGCTGGGGTTGTTGATTGTGGGGCTTGATCTTGAGGAGGGTTGCTTTGAATGTTCTGGTGTTGCTGTTAATTGGGGCGGCAGTGGTATTGGTTCATAGGGCATTGAAGAAGACAAATGATTTGTTCTTTAGAAGAAAATGGGTGCTACTGCTCCTCTTTTTAATATTTCCTAATCGTGTTTCTTTTTTCTTCATTACCAATCTGTCGATATGTTTCAATTGGGACGGTAGTAATGTAAGATTCCATTTTGTTTGTTAATTTGATGTTGTGTACTTATTTAAAGGGATTCTGGGTGGAAGCTTTGATATTCCAGTATTTTTCGTCAATTTGGTAGTCATTATTCAGTTAATAAAATTTGTTTGCTAATATGCTGTTCTGGTAAAAATTTAAGAAAAAGAAATAATAAAATAATAGGTTAAAACAAAAAAAGCGAAAAAAACATTTAATTGTAAAAATTATCAAATAATAAAAAAAGGAGATTGTAAAGTATAACCAACGACTAAAAGTCAAGGTACATGACAAAATGTTGGGTATCAAATTAGCCAAAACGTAAAAGATGGGTACTGTCAAGCCAAAAAATCCTAGAAGAAGTCTAGGGGTGGTAAAATGGGTGTCCATGGGTATCCGTGGATTGGATCATATAATGGGTCATATGCATTTATACCTATTTTATCCATTTATGACCCATACCCATATCCATTTAGACCTATTTAATGTCGGTATACCCATGAACCCATATAATGTTGATATATATTTTTTAAAATTTGTGTTTTAAGTTTCTTAAATTTATGAATATTAATCCAACCTAGTCCATATTAACCCGGGATAGCCTATACGAGCCTAACTAGGCACAAACAAAATACGCTTGGTCGGGTTTAAATTGGCTTATATAAGCCCAACTAGGCCCGCATGGTTTGGGCCCAGCTAGGCCCATGTTGGACCCAACTAGGCACGCATGGGTTGGGCTAGAACGGGCCTAAATAGACCCACCAGAGCTAAATTAGGCCCACATGAGTTGGGCCGCTATGGGGCCACTAGGCCCAAATGGGTTGGGCCGATCATGACCTATGTGGATACTTGAATTAGATTACTAATATGGGTTCATGGATATCCATTATCTAATCCATGCAAACCCACTATTTTATGGGTTGAATAGATAAAATACCTAGTTAGACCCATATAAAATTTATACTGACCCATTCATACTCATTATCCCATTTATCCATGGTTAAATGGGTAACCTGGGTGCCCAACCCATTTTGCTACCTCTAAGAAGAACCCAACAAAAATTGAACATGAGAGGTAGAGGAAAAAAAATTAAGGAGGAGCTAAGTTTGCTCTGTGTATCAAAAACGGAAAAGAATGATTGGCAGAACTGGGGCTAAACCCCGGAATTTGAACTGAACCAAAGCTTTATAGTGATAAGGGGTAATGTAAATCATGTAGTTAGATATATTTATGTTGACAGTTAGGGATCATGTGTATTACTCATACTAGGTATCTGTGATGTATATCTTTACAGTCTATAATATATATACGTCAGGATGTTACCAGGTTTGGCATTCTGAAACAGTTCTCTTCATGGTAGCGGAGCCAGCTACTGTCCTTTGAAAGTCCATAATTATCTCTTAAACCTTTTTTCTCTTCTGCTTATCGCCATGTCAACCCATTCTTCTACTACTTCCTCCTCGTCCTCTTCAGCTAATCCTTCTGCTTCTGTTTTTGCTGGTGTCTCAACCCATCCTGTCCTTAGCGTTAGCAACATCAAAAACTATGTTCCCGCTATGCTTGACTTTTCTAATTTTCTAGTCTGGCAAAGTCTGATGTATATAGTATTTCATTCTCACCAGGTTGTCGGCATATCGATGGAACCAGTGTGCAGCCTTCAGCTTTTCAACCTTCTGACACACCAGATGCACCATCTGTACCCAATCCCTATTTCTCTCAATGGAACCAAATCGACAGTACCTTGGTCACGTGGATTTATGCCACTATCAGCCCCGAAATATTCAACCATGTCATTCGACCCAGGTGTTTTCCTACTGCGCGAGAGGTTTGGTTGTCTATCGAAAATCTTTTTCATGACCTTGTTCAAGCTAGGTATATGGAATATCGCTCTTCTTTTGTTCAGTCTAAGAAAGGTACCAAGTCTATGTCTGAGTATTTGCAGTCTGTGCGTAGTATAGCTGACAATTTAGATGCTATTAGAAGGGGTTTGAGTGAGGACGATGTGGTAATGCAAATACTGGATGGATTGCCTGCTGAATACTCTGATATAGTTACAGTTATTACTTCTAAATCTCCTTTGCCTACCTACTTTGAACTTCGTTCGACTTTGTTGGCTTCTGAATCGCAATTAGCGAAAAATCGTTCCTCTTCTAATCCAACAGATTCTCAGGTACTCTTTGTTAGTAATCGAGGTCGGGGGGGGGGGGGGGGGGGGGGGGGGGGGGGGGGGGGGGGTGTGGGTGGGGGGGGGGCATCGTGGCCAGCGTGGCTCTCGTGGTGGCCGTGACTATTACCCTCCTCGTCCTTCTTACCAGTACCGTCCTAACTACAATTCGGATCATCAACACAATTCTAGTTTTCGTCCTGACTCTACACCCCGTCATCCTCCTCCATCCTCATCCTTCTCTCCCTCTGGATCCAATAATTTCCAACCTCGTCAACCTCGGCCCTATACTCCTCCTTCGGTCCTAGGACCGCCTCCAGTCCAATGTTAGTTGTGTAATGGTTACCGACACACGGCTAAAAATTGTCCACACCGCCACAATCCTTCTTTTGCAGGGGTTCATGAGCAGCAGCCGCCTCTGTGGTATGCTGACATCAGGGCCACGAGTCATATGACTCCTTCCCCTTCTTCTCTTGACTCTTTTTCTGAATACACTGGTTCTGACATTGTGCAAGTCGGGGATGGTATGTTTTTGGCTATTACTCATATTGGTTCAAAACGGTTTTGTTTTGGTTCTTCAATTTTTCAGCTTCAAGATGTTTTGGTGGTTCCTTCTCTTTCCAAAGATCTTCTTTCTGTGAAACAGTTTGCTATTGATAATAACTGTTCTATGATTTTTGACTCTCATGGTTTCTCTGTGAAGGGTCATGGATTTCACCACCCGCTGATACGTTACAATGATTCCGGACCTCTCTACTCGTTACGTGTTTCTTCCACCTACAATCCTTCCTAGTTGTCCCAGGCACTTTCAAGCACTCGTTTCTCCTCCAATCTCTAGCACCAGCGATTGTGCCATCCTGGCATCTCTGTTATGCGTCACTTTTTCCACCAGAATCCTAGTTTACTGCAGTTTTCGTCCAATAAGATTGACACCTTTTGTCATGTGTGTCAGTTAGGCAAACAAACATTGTTGCCATATCAGTCTTCGGATGTTTTTTGTTCAAGTTTATTTCAAATTGTTCATTGTGATGTTTGGGTTTCTCCAGTTTCTTCTTTTCCAGTACTATGTTGTCTTTATTGACGAATTTTCACGTTATAGTTGGGTTTATCCATTAAAATGTAAGAGTGAAGTTTTTCTTTATTTCCAACAATTACATGCAGAGATAAAAACACAGTTTAACACCACTATTAAATCTCTACATAGCGATGGCGAGGGTGAGTTCTGTAACACAGAATTTGATAATTTTTTGAAAGACAATGGAATTCTTCGATGCATATCCTGTCCCTATAGCCACCAACAGAATGGATTGGCTGAGCGTGCTCATCGATCCATTCTTAATGCCATTCGATCTGCTCTCTATCAGGCCAACTTACCATTATCTTTTTGGGTTGAAGCCCTAGGTTATATAAATCATGTTCGCAATCAGCTTCCTCATAGTACTCTATCATGGCAGAGTCCATTTGAGAAACTCTATGGTCATTCACCTCGTTGGGATAACATCAAAGTGTTTGGTTGTGCATGTTATCCCCACAACATGTCTCCTACTTCTCACAAACTTTCACCACGAGCAGAACTCCATATTTTCTTAGGTCTTTCCAAGTCTCATAGGGGTTTTCGGTGCTATAATCCTACCTCTCGCAAGGTTTTAATAACCCATAATGTGATCTTCAATGAGACCTACTTTCCTTATACCACCTCTTTTCCGCATTTAACTCTCCCTTCACAACCTGATACTTCTATCTCTTCTTTCTCACCTACAGCCGTTTTTTGTCTACCTACTGCACAGGTTCCGTCGATTGGTCCGGCTTCCTTTACTTCCTCTTCTACATGTCTTCTCTCTACCTCATCTTCTTCTCTAATAAATGAAACACCTGCACCAATAGTCTCTTCACCAACTGCCTCTCCAGCACCTCCCCCTAATCTTCCACATTCGCCTACTTCTCCTCAATCTTTAACCCCACCAACCCGACCTTCATTACAGCCCAACACCCTTCCCATTCCTACTCATCCAATGATCACCCGTACACGTGATGGTACGAAGAAACCAGTCCAAAAATTCACCCTCCTTACCACTACAACAGATTCCGACCCCACAACCTACAATCAAGCTTCAAAGGACATCAATTGGTGTGCTGCAATGGATGAGGAGTTTCAGGCTTTAAACCGTAATCATACTTGGTTACTAGTACCCAGACCCTCTTTTCCAGTCAATATTGTTGGCTCTAAATGGGTCTACCGCCAGAAATATAAATCCGATGGCTCACTAGAGCTTTACAAGGCGCGCTTAGTTGCACAGGGATATACTCAACGGGCTGGGGAAGATTATGACGAGACATACAGCCCGGTCATTAAACCTACAACTATTCGTAATGTTCTTACTATTTCTTTGTCACATGGCTGGTCTCTTCGCCAGTTAGATGTGAAGAATGCTTTCTTGAATGGTCATCTAAAGGAAGATGTTTACATGTCTCAGCCTCCGGGATATGTTAATTCAGCTCACCCGGATTATGTTTGCAAATTGCAGAGAGCTCTTTATGGTCTTAAATAGGCACCGCGTGCCTGGTATCAAAGGTTTGCTGCTTTTCTTCTCACCAAAGGGTTTCATATCAGTAAATCCGATGCTTCATTATTTATTCTCCACTCAGGCACTGACGTGGCTTTCTTGTTATTATACGTTGATGATATTGTGCTCACTGCCTCAACTTCAAGTTTATTGCATCAGCTTCTAGCTCCTTTAAAACAAGAATTTTTTATGACTGATCTTGGCCATCCACATTATTTTTTGGGGCTTCAAATCACCTCTGTTCGTGATGGTTTGTTTCTGTCCCAACATAAATATTTGATGACCATCTTTGATCGTGCCCACTTTACCACAACCAAGCCAGTGTCCACGCCTATGCAAACCAAATTACAACTCTCTCTTCAGTCCGGTGTCTTGCTCTCAGCTGAAGAACATAAGTTGTATCGTATAATTGTTGGTGCCTTGCAATACTTAACATTCACCCGGCCAGATATCACCTACGCGGTGAATACTATATGTCAATTTATGCATGCATCTGCCACAGAACACTGGAAAGCAATTAAACGGATTCTTCGTTTTCTATGGGGGACTAAAGATCGTGGCTTTTGCTGCGTCCAGCTAACATTCAATCTCTTGTGGCGTATAGTGATGCCGACTGGGCAGGGTGTTTAGACACTAGACGGTCTACAACCGATTTTTGTGTTTATCTTGGAGGAAACTTGGTATCTTGGTCTGCAAAGAAGCAACACACTGTCTCTAGGAGCAGTGCTGAGTCTGAATATAGAGCCTTGGCTATAGTGGTGGAAGAGGTCTGCTAGCTGAAGTCTCTTCTCACAGAATTGAAGTATGCACCGAAGTTGCCGATTCCAATTCACTGTGACAACAAGTCAGCTACGTTTCTTGCCAACAACCCGGTTCAGCACCAACGGACAAAGCATATAGAGGTAGATCTCCATTTTGTGTGAGAACGAATCCACTGGGGACACATCTTGGTACGCATATTGATTCTTCGCAGCAATTGGCAGATATTTTCACAAAATCACTTGGGGTGACATCTTTTTAGCAGTTATGTAACAATTCGAGTTTGGCAAGTTTAGCCACCCTCAAATTGCGG
Organism: Turnera subulata; assembly: GCA_028386065.3. NCBI lineage: Eukaryota > Viridiplantae > Streptophyta > Magnoliopsida > Malpighiales > Passifloraceae > Turnera > Turnera subulata. Next base: position 34,858 of record JAKUCV010000543.1, on the reverse strand, counting down.
GGGAGTGATAAGGGGTAATGTAAATCATGTAGTTAGATAGATTTATGTTGACAGTTAGGGATCATGTGTATTACTCATACTAGGTATCTATAATGTATATCTTTACAGTCTATAATATATCAATAATGCTAGAGTTACAAAGATTTTTCTACTAAGAGAGCCTTACAAACATATGTGGCATTCTTTCATTGGACAATTTCATTAACTCTCCACATTATCTTTTCTTTTAATTTATTATTTCTAAAATTAAAATTATTACTATAAAAAACTCTTTTCCTACCTCCACGATTCTCACAATTGTCTAAATTAATTGCTTGCCATATTAGTGTTGTTTTCTCCAATTCCTATTTTTTCCTTTTTTGTTATCATGTGTTAATTTAACTCGTCATCATCTTTAACCCTATTTTTTTTGAATTTCAGTTTTCCAAACCTAATACTGGTTATTTTATTTCTCTTTTATTTCTTTTCTTGTATGATTTCTTTTAAAAAAGAAACATTGATTCCTCATCTTCAATGGTGGTTCCGAGGTGGGTTTTTTTGTTACCTTTTTTTCCACTTCAGATCTCATACTACATTCACATATTATTACATAAAGAAATTAATTGGATGTAAGCACAATATGTTAGATTTTGGAATATTAGAATGTGAAAATTAGGGTTCATACAAAAACCAATAAAACTAACTTTCATAGGAATATGCGTGGTAGTAATTGAAGCAAAACACTAATATGGCAAGCAATTAATTTAAAGAGATTTTGAGAATCGTGGAGGTAGGAAAAAAGTTTTTTATTGTAATAATTTTAATTTTAGAAATAATAAATTAAAAGAAAAGATGATGTGAACAGTTAATAAAATTGTCCAATGAAACAGTGCCACATATGTTTGTAAGGCTCTCTTAGTTAAAAAAATCTTTGTAACTCTAGCAATATTGATAATATATATACGTCAGGATGTTACCAGGTTTGGCATCCTGAAACGGTTCTCTTCATATAGTTCCTCCCTTTCCGCATGTATAAAAGCCCCGATAAGGCTTGTGACCATATATATAAGCCACACCACAAACATGTTTCTCTCTAATGGAGTGTTTCTTTCAAAATAAATTTTGCACAACAATGTGTCAAAATACTGTTTATTTTTTCTATTTTTATTATTTCCCTAGAAAATTAACGAATTACAGCACTTACCTTCCCGAACATTTCCCTTCCAACTCAAATTAAGAAGAGTAGAGGCATCTATATATGTGACAACAATACATTACCAAGGCAACTTAGGAAAGGAGCTACAAACCACTTGTTAGTGGTGCTGTGAGATGACCCATCTTCACTAGATATAGTTATTAATTAATCAACATCAAACATCTAACTAATATTGAGTCACTTGTCCTTTTCATATCCTTTTAAATTGCCATGTGTCACTACTTTAAACACTCTTGAATCATGTCTCTGCTATATATATATATAATAGACACTAAAGAAATTACTATAGGGAAAAAAAATTTCAAGAGTTTTTTTTTCTTATTCGCAATGGCTAAAAAATAAATATAAATTCACCTCATAATGATTCTGAGAGATATCCAGCATTGAGGAAGAGAAAAATACAATTTTTAGCAAAGAAAATATGTAAAATTAGTATAATTTTTTAGATGTCATAAATTATTTTAAATCATTACGAAGAAAAAAAATTGTCCATTTTTAAGAGATTAATGGGTTTTGTACATGTGCGAAGCACATGATATATTATTAATTTTTTAAAATTATCAATATAAAAAGTTTCATTTTCCAAAATTCAATCAAAATAATAATGTAAATATTAATTGTTAATAATAACATTCATCAATGTAACAACAAAATAATAACATTGTTTAAAGAAAACAAATCATAAAAGATTATATAAATATTAACTATAGTAAAGTATTCTATAAGGTAGTAACAATAATTTATACATCCTCTTCTCTAAAACAAATTAAACTTTTTTTTTTGTCATTCCTATATATTCTTTTCATTTGTTTTATTTATCTTTATTAAGAAGATATTGAAGCGCCCCGACCCGTATTTACCGTACACAGTAAACACGTGCCGGAACTGTGACAACCCAACTCGATAAAGCCCATCATACAATGTATAAAACAACAATCTGGCCAACAGCCCGATATCTAAACTGAAAACCGGCCCTTCGGCCCAACATGGAACTCGTCACCCGAATCCCGGGAACATCAACAACAACAACCATCCGGCCCAATGGCCCAATTACAACATATGCACAGCAGAAACTCAACAATATGCACAGCAGAAGACTT